>MU671990.1:3298-48613 GCA_026770625.1 Nicotiana glauca
TAGTGGTTCGTGAGTATGTGACACCAAATCTTGGGTAGAGAATATTGTTGAGCATTTCGTATTTATTTCAGACTTATAAAATTAGACTTCCGCAGTTATTGTTGTTATTATTAATGATGCTATAATTTGACAACGGAATGGTTTTACTAATGGAAACGGTAAGTAAGTTGGCTTGCCTAGCTACCACGAGTAGGCGCCATCACGATCCCGATGGTGGGAAATCCGGGTCGTGACAATCGGGATCTCAACCGGGCCAGACCCAAGGATGACTTCCCCTTGCCAAACATACACATTCTTATCAACAACTGCGCAAAGCAGGAGTTGCAATCTTTTATTGATTATTTCGCTGGGTATCATCAGATATGGATAGATGAGGAGGATGCAGAGAAAATGGATTTCATCACGCCGTGGGGAATGTATTGCTACAAATGATGCCATTTGGATTGAAGAATGCTGGCGCCACCTATATGAGAGCCATGACTACTATCTTTCATGACATGATACACAAGGAGATCGAGGTATATGTGGACGATGTCATCATTAAATCCAAGAAAGCCACTGATCATATGGAAGATCTGAGAAAGTTCTTCAGCAGACTGAGAAGGTATAACCTGAAACTGAATCCCGCCAAGTGTTCATTTGGGGTTCCTGCTGGAAAACTACTGGGTTTCATCGTGAGTCGTCGAGGAATAGAATTGGACCCATCAAAGGTCAAAGCCATCCAAGAATTTCCACGGCCAAAGAACAAGAAGGACATGATGAGTTTCCTGGGGAGACTCAACTATATTAGCCAGTTCATAGCCCAGTCCACAGTCATTTGTGAACCCATCTTTAAAATGCTAAAGAAGGATGCTGCTACTAGATGGACCGACGATTGTCAGAAAGCCTTTGACAGAATCAAGGAGTACTTGTCAACGCCACCAGTCTTGGTTCCGCCCGAGCCAGGAAGGTCCTTATTGCTTTATCTTGCAGTTTTGGGTGGAGCATTCGGTTGTGTTCTGGGACAACATGATGAGACAGGAAGAAAGGAGCAGGCCATCTACTACCTCAGTAAGAAGTTTACCCCGTACGAGGCCCGGTACTCCTTATTAGAGCGCACCTGTTGTGCTCTGACTTGGGTAGCTCAGAAATTGAGGCATTATTTCTGTGCCTATGCCAATTATCTCATATCCAGGATGGACCTGCTGAAGTATATTTTCCAGAAGCCAATGCCCACTGGCAAGCTTTCCAAGTGGCAAATCTTGTTGAGTGAGTTCGACATTGTTTACGTGACTCAGAAAGAAATCAAGGGTCAAGCCATCGCAGATCACCTTGCCGAGAACCCTATCGGCGAAGAATACGAACCCCTAAAAATGTTTTTTCCTGATGAAGAAGTGTCCTTTATAGGAGAAGATATTGCGGAATCCTACAATGGTTGGAGGTTGTTTTTCGACGGGGCCGCCAAACCGGCCAGCATTACCCGGTATCTGCCAAGCTCAGGTTCCCTTGCACAAATAACATGGCTGAATACAAAGCTTGCATCCTAAGACTCATGATGGCTGTTGACATGAACATTCAAGAGTTACTAGTGATCGGGGACTCAGACCTGCTCATACATCAAGTTCGAGAAGAATGGGCAACCAAAAACTCTAAGATACTTCCCTACTTGCATCACATACATGAGTTAAGGAAAATATTCACAAAGATAGAATTTCAGCATGTCCCAAGCATCCAGAACGAGTTCGCTGACGCATTGGCTACTTTGTCATCCATGATCCAGCATCCAGACACGAATTTCATTGATCCCACCCCGGTAAAGATTTATGATCAGCCAGCTTATTCTGCTCACGTTGAGGAAGAAGCGGACGGAAAACCATGGTTCCACGACATCAAGGAGTTCTTGACCACAGGAGAATATCCAGAACTTGCCAACGCCGCTCAGAAACGCACACTTCGGAGATTATCCAACAATTTCTTTCACAGTGGGGGAATCTTGTATAAGAGGACTCCCGATTTGGGTTTGTCAAGGTGTGTCGAAGTAAAGGAAGCAACCAGACTATTGGACGAAGTGCACGCAGGGACCTGCGGGCCACACATGAATGGTTTTGTCTTAGCAAAGAAGATACTCCGAGCAGGTTATTTTTTGATGACTATGGAAACAGACTGTATCCAATATGTTCGCAAATTCCATCGTTGTCAGATACATGCAGACATGATAAAGGTGCCTCCTAATGAGCTTACTGCAGCAAGCTCATCGTGGCCATTTGCCGCCTAGGGGATGGATGTCATTGGACCTATCAAGCGTACCGCATCAAACAGGCACAGATTTATCCTGGTGGCGATTGATTACTTTACTAAATGGGTTGAAGCAACATCATACAAGGCAGTGACTAAGAAAGTTGTGGCAGATTTCGTTCGTGATCGTATTGTTTGCTGATTCGGGATTCCAGAATCAATCATCATCGACATTGGTTCCAATCTCAATAGCGACTTGATGAAAACAATGTGCGAGACGTTCAGGATCAAACACAAGAACTCTACAGCCTACAGGCCTCAGATGAATGGAGCTGTAGAGGCGGCCAACAAGAATATCAAGAAGATACTAAGGAAGATGGTCGAAAGTCACAAACAATGGCAAGAGAAGTTAGTATTTTCTTTGCTGGGATACCGCACCACGGTCCGCACATCAACCGGGGCAACTCCCTACATGCTGGTTTATGGTACAGAGGCGGTCACTCCATCCGAGGTAGAAATTCCCTCCTTGAGGATCATACAAGAAGCAGAGTTGGACGATGTAGAATGGGTAAAAGGTCGCTACGAGCAGTTAGCCCTTATAGATGGGAAAAGGATGAATGCAGTTTGCCACGGTCAGTTGTATCAGAACAGAATGTCCAGAGCCTTCAACAAGAGAGTTAAGCTAAGGAAGTTTACACCGGGGCAGCTGGTATTGAAGAAGATATTCCCATATCAAGATGAAGCCAAGGGGAAGTTCTCTCCCAATTGGCAAGGTTCATACATGGTTCACCGGGTTCTAGCTGGAGGAGCCCTTATTCTTGCAGAAATGGACGGAGAAGTCTGGCCAAAGCCAATCAACTCAGATGTAGTGAAACGATATTATGTGTGATTAATCACCTATGATTGCTTTATGATGTAATTTGAACTACGCCTGACCTGATTCCCGTTTAAGAAGGGATACATAGGCAGCCCTATGGGTTCGGTCATAATTTAATAAAAATCTCATTTCCCCCTATTATTGGAACTGGGGTAGAATTTTGAGGAAGACCCTCAAAATTCCGAAGTCGATCTTGCATTCGTTCAGCGCAACCGTTAGAAGTGCCAGCCCAATAAACTGGAGTAGAATTTTGAGGGGGACCCTCAAAATTCCGGAGCTAGAGAGGTTGCAATGCTTTGAACCGCGTTGCAGTCGTTGGTTCATCTAAACAAAACTATTTTCTACTTATGTTATATTTGTTAAATGATGCATAACTATGATAGCAGCTGTTTAGCAACGCTACCCCAATGACACGCAACGTCAGAAGCCACGGAAGAGTGAACTAACCTTTCCCCTTTACAAAACTCACAATTTTCTTTGGATGCAGGCACCCAAGTCACAAAGTTACCAAACGTGCTACACAACTGCATTGAACCATTGCGCGTATGCGCATTTTCTATCTGCATGCAATGGCCCAGCAACCGCAATATCACGATCAGCTATCAGCTAAGAATTTTTTGTTCTTACTATTCGCTTTATCTTATTTGCATAAGGCTACCTTTCTGCTTTTCGAGACTAAGCGTTGTCTCCATCCTGCATTATCTGCATAAGGCTACCTTTCTGCCTTCCGAGACTAAGCGTTGTCTCCATCTGCATTTTCCCGCATTGCATAAGGATACCTTTCTTCCTTTCAAGACTAAGCGTTGTCTCCATCCTGCATTATCTGCATAAGGCTACCTTTTCGCCTTCCGAGACTAAGCGTTGTCTCCATATGCATTTTCCTGTATTGCATAAGGCTACCTTTCTGCCTTTCGAGACTAAACATTGTCTCCATCTACATTTTTCTGCATTGCATAAGGCTACCTTTCTGCCTTCCGAGACTAAGCGTTGTCCCCATCCGCATTTCCTGTATTGCATAAGGCTACCTTTCTGCCTTCCGAGACTAAGCGTTTTCTCCATCCGTATTTCCTGCATTACATAAGGCTACCTTTTGCCTTCCGAGTTAAGCTCTACCTCCACTTGCATGGCTGAAATATCGCCACCTTTACTTACGTCTTGCAATCAGCTGAAATATCGCCTGTTTCATTTAAATTTTTTTGTCGGCTGAAATATCGCCATTTACATTTCTTGCATGGCTGAAAAATCACCACCTTTACTTACGTTTTGCATCAGCTGAAATATCGCCAAACCGCATTTAAATTTTCTATCGGCTGAAATATCGCCATTTTACTCTTGCATCGGCTGAAACATCGCCTGTCTCATTTAAATTTCCGTCGGCTAAAATATCGCCATTTACGCTTTTGCATCGGCTGAAATACCGCCAAATCTTGCATTTCATGGGCTGAAATATCGCCAAACTGTCCAAAGGCATCATCGTTCGGAGGCATAATCTTCATAGCCTGAGAATACCATGCCATGGCCCGAGGACCCCACTTTATATCTTGCACATCATTATTCAAAGGCATCATGGTTCGGAGGCACCATTATCATAGCCCGAGGACGTCATTTCATATCCTGCGAATCCTTTAATTTTGCGCCTCATGGCCCAGGACATCATGCTCCAAGGACGTCATCCTAACCGTCCGAGAACAACATTCATGGTCCTACGGGAACTTGCATCATGTTTTAGTCTATGCACAATATACGCCTATATTGCTCATTTATAGGTACACCGGCTGGCACCGGCCTTCTCAGCAGGAGCGATTCCACTCCATCTTCCGCAGCCTAGCAACTTTATACACTGCCTGGTGTGCAGCTTACCTCACTGAGTACATGGAGGAGTAGGCTATCTCATTTATGCGGAACGCTCTTGTCGACGGCCCTCAGGCTGGCCTAAGCTCTACCCCGGTCTTGACTGAATATATCAACTAAACCGCTGGCCCTGCATCTGTGGTGGGAAACTACCTGCTGACCGAGGTGGATATCGATAGAGTGGGGGCCTAAAATCACCCTGTGGCTCCCTATAAGACCCCGTAGTACGAGCCCTCTTACTCTGCTCCCTATCCCTACGAGTATCACGAATCCGACGGGAAAGGTACTCTGTAGTCTGAGCGAAAGCCTGTATGCGGGAAATATCTACATCATCTGATAGGGATGCTACCCTACAATCTCTAATCAGATGATCCCCCCAAACCATCCACATAATGATAAACTCTAGCCCTCATGGTACGAACGATATCTGGTACATACCTTGCCAAAGAATTAAACTTATGGCTATAATCCCTCACACTCATATCCCCCTGCTGTAGGTTAAGAAACCGGTCTAGATGGGCCTCCCGAACCTCCCGTGGCAAATAATAGGCTAAAAAAGCCTCAGAGAAGTCCTCCAACTCTGCTGGCGGAGCATTAGGTCCTCTAGATCTCTCCCATGTCTCATACCATAGGATGACTACATCACGTAGTTGAAAAGAATCCAACTCCACAGCCTCGGTGACGGAGGCATGCATCACCCTCAATACTCTATACATAAGTGTGGTGCACAACACACCCATAAGTAAGACTCTACTAGACACGGCTTGTGGACTCCCTGAGATATGACCTGCTCTGATACCAAGTTTGTCACGCCCCAAACTAGGGGAGGCACGACTGGCACTCGATACTGTATTTGATCGAGTTAGCCATTAGACATACTAGCTAACTAAACTGGGGGCCCCGACAGATCGGGCAGCACAAAATCTGAAATACTAAGCCTGGACCATTAAGGTCATCACCTGAATAACAATAAGCCATATAAACAAAGGTAGACGAGCCAAAATAATAAAGTACTAGCTGGCCGACGAGGCTGCGATTGGAGACATACATGCCTACACACATATATATACATGCCAAGCCTATGGGCTGGAGACTGGAAGCTGCAAAAAGAAACCCAGAATACTATGTCCACAAAAGCCTCTAAGAGTGTCATAAGTACTGTCGAGACAAGGCCCTGAATATACCCAAACTGTAAAACAAAATTAACCATCCTATGAAAGCTCCAGGAAGAGGTGGAGCTTACCAATTCACAGTTAAACCTCGAAATCCTAGTGGATGGGTCGATCAGAGTCCCTACCTGGACCTCCACGCACGAAACAAAAATGCAGTGTTCCTAGGCAACGGGACATCAGTACGAATAAAAATGTAATGGTATATAAGGCAGAAAGTAGAATCATACGTAGCTGACGTAAAAAAAAGTAATAGAGATACCACTTGACACTGAAACTCTGATAGCCTCCATGGATGACATCTGACCTCATAGTAATCAAATATGCATGGTATTCTCGTGTAATCATATGTCGTGAATATATATATATTGATGCAAATGCATGACATACCCAACCAAATGCTAGCAATGGCGGTCTCTTCCGGTAGCTAACCGGTATCATATTGCCAACCTGTGGCCATCTGTACAATATATATGTATAGTTTTTCAGGCAAATGGACCCCTTACCTCCGATTATAGCTCGAAGTCCATGCATAATATGCCATGTATAATATGAACCTTGAATGCACATAATAGGCCATAACTAGAACTTAGCCAATCTTGGCTCATAGTTACTCTTATTCTCATAATCTCATATTATCTTCGTATCGCATACAATTGTCTCGTGGAACCTCATATGTTTTCTTTTTCTTTTGAATAAGCTTGAAAACTTAATCCGACTTTTTGAAAGATAACTTAACTCTGAAGATGTTCATAAAAAGCTTAAGGTTCTTCACGTAGTCCTTATACCTGATTTCTTGATATATAGTAAAAGAAAATATTTCAAAAATCAAGTGTTTTAGTAGTTTAAACATAAAAATTATATTTGAGATTTTTTGGAAATCGACGTGTCGCTTTAGAGATTTTAAGATACACTTTAACAATGGAGAAGGACTGATCGCAAATACTAAATGCCTTTATTTTCTAGTCACACAACCCAATGACGAATAACAATTTATATATATAGACATATAATTAAGAAAGCCGAACAAATGACATATATAGATGTCGAATACCCTATTTAACCGAACGAGTAGAATATCAACCTAATAGCATCATGAAAATACTTCAGCTACGATCCTAATGCCTTTCAAAGAAGGTCTTTCTAGCAATAAAATAGTAAAATATCACATTTGACGTCTTGGGAATTTCCCATAATTCGTGCTAAAAGGAAGGACAGAGTTTAGCCTTAACATACCTCTCCAACGAACGTCTGAATGCCTGCAATTCCTTCATGAAAGTTGTTCCTTACGTCCTAAGCTTCGAAAACACTATATATATATGCAGCATACGCTTCTATAAACAGTTCATAATCCAGTTTAAATCGGCAGATTTGCCATATGATCCTAACTTGACGAAACATCTGTAGAACTTTGTAAAAACGATCATAAAAGAGTCCCAAGATGATTACCTTGGAAAACCAAGTATAAATCCTGAAGAAATAGCAAGAAAAACAAATTCCTATCTTCCAAGAATAGCTCTAAACACAGCTAATAGAAGGGGAAAACGATTGCAAAGCGTAGAGATTGCATTTCTAGGCACGGGGGCAAATTTTAATGGTAGAAATCGTTAAAAACGCACCTTAATCACTCAAGAACACCATGGAACCTTCTCTTCAGCTTTCTTATTGTTTTAGGACGAAAATAAAATGTTTTTAGGTCTGAAAAGTCGAATTTGCCGACTTATACTACTTGTTTGATCCGACCCAGTTCGCGACCTCGTTTCAGCCTGGATAGTCCGCGGTATAACAGTCATAACATTTTACTCCAATATCGGATTGATGTGACATTTTTCGGTTGCAAAATAGACATGTAGACCTTCGATTAGGTAGGTTGTGGGTCCCATAAATCTTTATATATTAGGAGAAACGATCTGATACATTTGACCCAAAGTTTAGAAAATTTATTAGAGAAATTTACGATAACTTTTGCCGACCTTTATTTCGCAACTTGCTTGATTCCATAACTTAACATGTAACCAGTGTGATATTATAATACCTCATAACACATTATTCTTAGCATATTAGGCACTCTTGGTCTTATCCCACATGTGTAAATTAACTTAAACCTTCTGAATACGCGGGGTGCCCCCCGAGCCATTTCTTTAACCACGAACCTTTGTTTAAGGGATTCCTTTGACCTACTGCTTTAGTTTAGTTCCTTGATGTTACCACACATTTTCATTCTTATTCTCCCAATGTGCTACACCCAAACATATATACCTAATATAACCATGCCACGTTACGTATATTACGTAAGAGAAAAAAAACATGGGGTCTCACACAAATACCAAACCTACCCAATATCTCCGCTCACATATCAACCTACCCCAAATTATCAAGCACCCTCACCCTCTTATCAAGCTCCACCACCTACTTACCAATCACCTCCACCATCCACATATCAACCTACTTCACCCAGATACTCCCAACCCACACACGTCTACCAAGCCTACAACACCGAACAAGTCCACTATCAATCACCTCCCCCTTACCAAAACTTTCCTAGACCCCGACCAAATTTCGACCGCAGACCTCCCAAACAGTATATCGCCATTGCCGAACCTATCGACCAGCTATATGAAAGGCTCAAAGCTGCTGGTTATATCACCTCTATCCATGCCATAACTCCTGAAAACCCCTCCCAATGGGCCAACCCAAACAAAGCCTGTGCATACCATTCCGGTATAAAGGGGCATACCATTGATGAGTGCGGCTCTCTGAAGGATAACATCCAAGCTTTAATTGACAACAAGATCATTGTGGCAAAGGAGCTTGCTCTGAATGTCCGTAACAACCCTCTACCAGACCACAAAGGTGAAGGCGTTCACATGATTGAGATAGAAGATGATTGGGACCCCAAGGGATCGATAGGGTTGATAGAAGAAGGTGACGAGCCAAAGAAACCAACAGTCACCCTTAACCCGATTGTGGTACAAATTCAGCCTTCTGAAGACGCCGAGGATGAAAATGTCCATACCACTTGATCTTGAAACACCATCCTCCACAAAGACGCCGACACCAATTGAGGTCGAGTTTGGGTCCCCAAAGGCACCTACGCCATTTGAGGTTGTTGTGTTACCTTCCAAAGCAAGGGTACCCATTCCAGTAGCAATGTCAGCCATAGCACCATTCCACACAAAAGCAATACCATGGGATTACATAGCTGAGGCAAGGAGAAAATGGAAAGCCAAATTCAGAGAAGCAGTTGCGGCATAGGGTATGACTAGAACCGGCAGGGTTTATACCCCGAAACACTTGGCTAAGTCGAGTAAGCAGACCTATGGTCGACAAGCCATCATTGAAATCGAGCCCAATGATCTCTGGAGAAAGATACAAGCAAAGGAATACTCAGTCATTGACAAGCTGAACAAAACACCAGCCCAGATCTCTATCCTGGCTTTGCTACAGAGTTCCGATGCACACAAAAATGCCTTGTTGAAGGTGCTGAGTGAGGCGTATGTATCCAACAATATCACTGTAGGAGAAATGGAAAACATGGTAGTTCAAGTATTGGAAAGCCATAAAATCACCTTCCACGAAGTTGAGCTGCCACCGGAAGGATTGAGTCACAACAAGGCATTGCACATCACCGTGTAGTGCGAAGATTATTTTATCACCAGAGTCTTGATTGACGGAGGATCCAGCCTTAACATTTGTCCATTGTAACACTCAAGGCATTGGGAAAAAGGCTGCATGAGATCAAGGATGGGGCCATCAATGTTAAGGCTTTCGACGATTCTCAAAGGTCCACTATTGGGGAAATTAGCTTACGTTTGCAAATGAGGCCTACTTGGTTTAATGTTAATTTTCAAGTGATAGGCGGGCGGAATCTTGCAATTTATTGTTGGAACGACCATGGATTCATGCCGCCAGGGCCGTGGCATCGACACTATATCAAGCAGTGAAATTTGAGTGGAATCACCAGGAGGTGATCATTCATGGTGACGGTACTAATCCCATATATAGTCGCTAAACCATTCCAGCAATTGGATGAAGAAGAAGAATAGGTGGGGAAACATACCACCACATTGAGCGAGTCAACGCCGTCGATAAAGACAAATGGTGGGACAACATAATTGAAAGCATACTAAATTGGAGCGGGTATGAGCTTGGCAAGGGACTTGGCAATAATCTCCAAGGAATCGCTAAGCCCATCAAGCTCAAGAAGCATGGCACCACCTTCGGATTGGGATATGAGTACACCTAGAAAGAATTCAAGGTATGGTCACCACCCTGGTGCGGTCCTTACTATCCATTGGAGCAGCCGATACCCTGTTTGGAGCAGACCTTCCAGCTAGCTGAGGTTATCTACGGGTCAGAAGAAGAGGAAGCACTAGCAGCAATGAAGAACTTGTTCCCAGAGGATGATGACATGGATTGCTGTGTTATTTTTTAGGAGGAGGGGGAGGAAGTCTCTTCCATACAGGTTGTAAACAAATGAGCATGCCTCAACAACTGGACCGTCAGAACCACCAGAGCCCGGCATGTCTCAGGGAAGCAAGGCTGAACAAAGCACCACACACTATTTTATTTTACTTTCGCATTTTTATTTTTTGCAAGAACGAGCTCCAATGTTCAAAGCACTTATGGAATTTATTAAAGTATTTCAATTCTCTTATAAATCTCACTCTTATTATTTTCTTTCATCACTTTACTCAAACAACATTACTATTACTTATCTTGATGAACTAATAACTGTGACATACAACGAGACAACGCAACAAACAGAAATAGATTCAGAGTAAGATGACATACCAGAAGAGATTGTTAAGGAAGTTGAGAATTTCGAAAATAGGCCTAAGTCCAACTTGGAAGAGACTGAGATTGTTAACTTGGGAGATGTAGAAAACACCAAAGAAATGCGAATCAGCATTCACTTGTCACCATCAGAGGAAAAAATATAAAGTTTCTAAGAAAGTATGAAGACATATTTGCCTGGTCATATGACGACAAGACTGGTCTAAGGTCATCCATTGTGGCTCACAAATTGCCGACTGATCTGGCATGTCCACCAGTGAAGCAGAATATCAGAAAATTCAAACCTGACATGAGTTTGAAAATCAAGGAAGAGGTCACTAAGCAGGTCAAAACTAAGGTTCTCAGGGTAGTAGAGTATCCGACATGGTTAGCCAACATTGTCCCAATACCGAAGAAGGATGGGAAGGTCAGAGTTTGTATCGACTACCGGGATCTCACCTGGGCTAATCCAAAGGACGAATTCCCGTTGCCGAATATACACATCTTAATTGAAAACTGCGCAAGCATGAGCTACAGTCATTTATTGATTGTTTTGCTGGATACCACCAGATATGGATGGATAAAGAAGATGCTGAGAAAATGACTTTCATTATGCCGTGGGGGATGTACTGCTACAAGATGATGCCGTTTGGGTTAGAAAATGCAGGGGCCACCTACATGAGGGCCATGACCACCCTTTTTCATGACATGATACACAAGGAGATCGAAGTGTATGTAGACTACGTCATCATTAAGTCCAAGAAAGTTGTTGATCAGATGGAAGATTTAAGGAAATTCTTTAATAGATTGAGAAGGTACAACCTGAAATTGAACCCTGCAAAATGTGCATTCGGGGTTCCAGCTGGAAAATTGCTTGGGTTCATTGTGAGTCACCGAGGATAGAACTAGATCCATCGAAGGTCAAAGCTATTCAAGAATTGCCACCGCCAAAAAACAAGAAAGAATTACTAAGTTTCTTGGGAAGACTTAACTATATTAGCCTGTTTATAGAACAATCTACTGTCATCTGTGAGCCAATCTTTAAGATGCTGAAGAAGGACGTCGTTACCAAATGGACAGACGACTACCAAAAAGCCTTCAACAGAATCAATGAGTAGCTATCAACACCGCCAGTTTTGGTCCCGCCCGAGCCAGGTAGACTTCTATTACTCTACCTTGCTGTACTAGATGGAGCGTTCGGCTGTGTTCTAGGGTAGCATGATAAAACGGGGAGAAAAAAGCAGGCCATCTATTACCTCAGCAAGAAGTTCACCTCGTACGAGGCCCGGTATTCTCTGTTGGAATGCACCTGTTGTGCTCTGACTTGGGTAGCTCAGAAGTTGAGGCAATATTTCTATGCCTATACTACATATATTATATCCAGGATGGATCCTTTGAAGTATATCTTTCAGAATCCCATGCCCACTGTCAAGCTAGCCAAGCGGCAAATCCTGCTGAGTGAATTCGACATTGTCTACGTAACTCAGAAAGCAATCAAAGGATAGGCATTGGCTGATCATCTTTCTGAGAATCCCATGGACAGAGAATACGAACCCCTAAAGACGTATTTTCCCGACAAGAAGGTATCATTCATAGGAGAAGACATTGCAGATTCCTATGAGGGTTGGAGAATGTTTTTCAACGGAGCAGCAAATTTCAAAGAAGTCGACATAGGAGCGGTCATGGTGTCAGAAACCGGTCAGCATCATCCAGTGTCTACCAAACTCAAGTTTCCTTGTACTAACAATATGGCCGAATATGAAGCTTGCATCTTAGGGATCCATATAGCCATTGACATAAACGTCCAAGAGTTCTAGTGATTGGAGATTCGGATTTTCTTATACATCAGGTCCGAGAAGAATGGATGACCAAGAACTATAAAATACTCCCGTATTTGCACCATGTACAGGAGTTGAGGAAGAGGTTCACAAAGACAGAATTCCGGCATGTTCCAGAGTCCAGAATGAGTTCGCCGACGCATTGGCTACCCTATCATCTATGATTCAGCATCCAGATAAGAACTTCATAGACCATATTCCAGTAAAGATTCATGATCAACCATCTTACTATGCTCATGTTGAGGAAGAAGTAGATGGAAAGCCTTGGTTTCACGATATCAAGGAATATTTAGCCAAAGAAGAATACCCAGAACTTGCAAACACTATTCAAAAGCGCACACTTCAAAGGTTGTCCAATAATTTCTTTCACAGAGGAGAAATCCTATATAGGAGGACTCCCAATTTGGGATTATTAAGGTGTGTCGACGCGAAGGAAGCATCCAGGCTCTAGAAGAAATTCATGCTGGGACCTGTGGTCCACATATGAACGGTTTTGTCTTAGCCAAGAAGATACACCGGGCAGGTTATTTTTGGATGACTATGGAGAGGGACTGCATCGAGTATGTCCGAAAGTGCCATCGCTGTCAGATCCATGCAGACATGATAAAAGTGCCTCCGAATAAGCTTAATGCAATAAGCTCGCCGTGGCCGTTCGCCGCCTGGGGAGTGGATATGATCAGACCAATAAAACCTGCCGTATCAAACGAGCACAGGTTTATCCTAGTAGCAATTGACTATTTCACCAAATGGGTTGAAGCAACATCTTACAGTGCAGTGACCAAGAAAGTCGTGGCAGACTTTGTCCGTGACCGTATCATTTGTCAATTTGGGATTCCAGAATAAATCATTACTGACAGTGTCTCCAACCTCAACAGTGATTTGATGAAAGATATGTGTGAAACCTTCAAGATCAAACACAAGAATTCCACAGCTTACAGGCCTCAGATGAACAGAGCTGTAGAAGCGGCCAACAAGAACATCAAGAAGATACTGAGGAAGATGGTAGAAAAGCATAAATAGTGGCATGAGAAGCTATCATTTTCTTTATTGAGGTATCGCACCACAGTCCGCACATCAACTGGTGCAACTCCCTATATGTTGGTTTATGGTATAGAAACGGTCATTCCTACCGAAGTAGAAGTTCCCTCCCTAAGGATCATATAGGAAGCAGAGATCGACGGTGCAGAATGGGTGAAGAGTCGTTACGAGCAGTTGGCTCTTATAGATGGGAAGATAATGAATGTAGTTTGCCATGGTCAACTTTATCAGAACAGAATGTCCCGAGCCTTCAACAAGAGAATCAAACCAAGACGGTTCACACAAGGGCAACTAGTGTTAAAAAAGATTTTTCCACATCAAGATGAAGCCAAAGGGAAGTTCTTTCCTAACTGGCAAGGCCCATATATGGTTCATCGGGTTCTGACAGGAGGAGCTCTCATACTTGCAAAAATGGACGGAGAAGTTTGGCCAAAGCCGATCAATTCAGACGCAGTCAAACAATACTATATGTAGCATTTATGAATTCCTTGTATGATATATCTGAACTACGCCTGACCTGATTCCCGTTTAAGAGAGGATACGTAGGAAGCCCTATGGGTTTGGTCACAATTCAATAAAATTTTCATCTTCCCCCCCCCCCCCAACTATTGGAAACTAGGGAAGAATTTTGAGGAGGACCCTCAAAATTCCGAAGTTGATTCCAGTCATTTATCGCACGCAGCCGTCAGAAGTAGCAACCCAGTAAACTGAGGCATAATTTTGAGAAGGATCCTCAAAATCCCGAAGCAAGAATGGTTGCAATGTCTTGAACCACGCCGTAGTCGTTGGTTCATCTAGAGAAAACTACTCTTCATTATGTATTTATGTTATGTTTTTACTAAGTCATGCATGAATATTATCAAAATTTCTTTGTTTAGTAGTGCTACCCCAATGATATCCAACATCACGGAGAACAGAGCCGAGCAGGACAAGCGAAGGCCACGGGGATACGAACTAACCTTCCCCCCTTACAAAATTCATGATTTTTCTTTGGATGCAGGCACCCAAGTCGCAAAATCATCAGATATATTTATACACTCACACTTCTCAGGAATACAAATCTCAAAACCGTCACCTATCTACAATTGCTATCCGTACCCAATACCCCTTAGCGGCCACAATATCGCAATCAACTATCAGCTATCAAGCTATCAGCTAAGATATTTTACCACTATTCGCTCTTTACTTTTCTGACTGCATAAGGCTACTATTCTGCTTTCCGAGACTAAGCTCTGTCTCCATCTTGCATTTCCTGCATTGCATAAGGCTACTATTTTGCCTTCTCAGACTAAGCTCTATCTCCACCTTGCATTTTCTACACTGCATAAGGCTACCATTCTGCCTTTCGAGGTTAAGCTCTACCTCTATCTGCATTTTTTGCATTGCATAAGGCTACTATTTTGCCTTTCGAGGTTAAGCTCTACCTCCATTTTTATTCCCTGCATTGCATAAGGCTACCATTCTACCTTTCAAGACTAAGCCTTGTCTCCACTTGCATGGATGAAATATCGCCACTTTATTTATGTCCTGCATGGCTGAAAGATCGCCATCTCATTGCATTGGTGGAAATATCGCCACTTTATATATGTCCTTCATGGCTGAAAGATCTCCATCTCATTGCATTGGCTGAAATATTGCTACCTTTATTTATGTCTTGTATCGGCTGAAAGATCGCCACCTCATTGCATTGGCTGAAAGATCGTCACCTTTATTTTACGTCTTGCATCGACTGAAAGATCGCTACCCTTTGCATCTCTCGGCTGAAAGATCGCCACCCTTTGCATCTCATGGGCCGAAAGATCGCCAAATTGTCCAAATGCATCATTGTTCAGAGGCACCATTTTTATAGCCGGAGAACACCATACCATGGCCTGAAGACCCCTTTTATCTCTTGCACATCATTATTCAAAGGCATCATGGTTCGGAGGCATCATTCTCATAGCCCTAGAATGTCATTTCATAGCTTGCGAATCTTTTATTATATGCTTCATGGCCCAGGACATCGTAGTCTGATGACGTCATCCTAACCGTCCAAAGACATCATTCATGATCCGACGGAAACTTGCATCATGTTTAAATTTTACACCATATATGTTGTGTATTTCTCATTTGTAGGTAAACCGAATGGCAATAGCCATCTCGACAGGAGCAATCCTGCTCCAGTTCCCGCAGCCTACTAGACTTTGACCCTCCTTCCCAACCTGGATATCGCGTCCGTTCTTGAAAGAATCTCCATCGGCATATTCCGCCGATGGATCCTGAACTACATATGGCCTAATTCTTGTAAAACTAGATGTAGGCAGCTCAAGAACCAGAGCATGGTCAAATTCTTCTAGCCATTTCATTCGGTCAAATTTCCCATCATATCTTTACCCGACAACGCTTTCATCCTTCTCGGGTAAAGAGGGGCAGCTGTTGATATCCAATTTTTTTCTATATATTTTTTATACAAAATACTTCCAAAATAATATGTATTTGCATATATAAGCATGCCCAAGTATTTTGGTATTTTTTTCTAATTTTTGAAAGATTTCTTAAATCAATTTATTGCCCATTTTTGCAGTATAAAAACCAATAATTATTCCCAAAATTATCCATCTTGGTGAATAATTTATTTTTATTCCCATATTTATACCAAAATATAGTTAAGGTAGTTTTTGTACTTTTTTTGAAAATTTATTTGGTATTTAAAATATCAAATTGCTTATAATTGCAGTTTTAGCCTATTTTAAGATTAACAATATTCTATAATTATAAAATTGATTTCAGTATTTTTGAATTAATAATTATATATTATTGACTAGCTCAGTACTTTTAATTTATTTTTAAAATTATTTTTACTATTTTTTTATAAAAGAAAAAGAAAAAACTGGCTATTTAACATTTAGCCTCATTTCATTTCAATTGCAGCCTATTTACATTGCAATTTTAGCCCTCAAATTGACCCAATCCTAACCCCCAACCGGACTGGCCCAATTTTAATTTTGACCCAACCCCTTAACCCATTTATTTAACTTGCCTGGATTTCCTTTCAATCAAGGATGAGTAACGGCCAGGATTACCCCTTTCCTTTTTAATTCACCTATCACACCCTAATCCCCCCATTTTCGTTTATTCCGCCGCCCTTGAATACTCTCCACTCTCAAACTCTCTCGAAGGTTCTTCAGAACCCTAACCGTCTTCGACCCTTTTCCACCCTGCTTCCACTGGAACACATGGCTTCTCATTCCATGGATGGTCCATACTCACCCCCCTCCACCTAACCATGGTTGTTCGAAGCTTTGAGGTCTGACCTCGATGGTTCTCCTTCAGACCTTCTTAGACCTATGGCCTCTCCGGCCTGTGCTCCAGCATATTCAAGCATAGAGAGCTGATTCTACCTCTTCGACGCAAGAATGGAGTTTTCTTCCAAGCCTTTCTCATTGCTAGGGTTTCTCCGAAATCCTAAGCTATTCGAGGTTTTTCTTTGTTTGTTTTCTTAGATCCATGATGTGTTTGTGTTCTACTGAACTTTTAAAGTGTTTTCCCCAAATTTTCCTTCCAAAATCGTTTGTCTTCGATTTAAGGTTTCTGAAAGGTTTTCAAAACATCTTCCTGATTCTTCCCTCTCTTTTTCTTTATGTGTGTTTGCCTATATCATGCTCGTGTGTCTTCTTTTTTTTACTATGCATGTGTTGTTCTTCTATTTTTCTTTTCCTAATATACATGATGCTCCTATGCTTTGTATTCTACCGTGCCTCTAGACTAGGCTCGCATGTTAATCTTTGCTATGTTTTCCTAAATGTTCTTTGATATGCTTTCCGGTATTACTCTATTATATCTATTTTCTGCTGAGTTCTTTAATTTTGTTTACTTTACTGGACTTTGTTCGAGTTTTGCTAAACATGTTTCATCTATTGCTCCTTAAGTTTACATCACCTCTCTTTCCTTCTGAACTCGTTTAAATTCCAAGTTTTATTAAAACATGTTCGTCATGCTTTAAATTAGCTTTCTTTCTTTGTTGTTTCAAACTTGCTGTCATATCTGTTTGTTTCTCATGAGGCTCTGAAACAGACCTCTGAGCCTTCATCAGTGGCTTGCCTTCTCATCTGAATGTCTGATTCAATTTGAAACCCTAGGATTTGGGGGTTTCTTTGGCAAGTTTGATTTTATGTTCGGGTTAGGGTTCTACT
This sequence comes from Nicotiana glauca, assembly GCA_026770625.1. NCBI lineage: Eukaryota > Viridiplantae > Streptophyta > Magnoliopsida > Solanales > Solanaceae > Nicotiana > Nicotiana glauca. Next base: position 21,234 of record MU671990.1, read on the forward strand.
TTAGAACCCTGGACTATCAGAATCATTCTAAGTATAATTTTAAATGGATTTGAAACTTTTTCTTATGACTCTGAACCTTTCCATACCTGTCTTTTCTAATTAGCGCGACAACTCCTTTTGTTTGATGTTTGTGTGCTTTATATATGAGAAATTCTTCCTTCAAAAAGGTTTTGAAAACTATTGATTGATTTCGAATTCCTTTAAATAATTTTGGACTGATTGCCACTGATTTTTTCTTTAATTGAACCCTCTTTATCTCTTCCTGACTTGGTTCATTCGAACAAGGCTTGCAATTGTGATTTTACTGGCTGTTTGATTGATTCCCTTTCCTTATTTTTCACAAACCGTGTACCACTGAACTTTTTCCTTAAATAACTCTTGTGTATTTACCCTTCTTGTGCTACTTTTGAAAAGTTTTAATGAAATTCTTTCTTTAAATATCTTCTACCTATTTGAAATCAGAATCCCTTAACTAAAGGGAGACTTTATGTGATTGATTGCAAAACTATTTTTTCTTATCTTTTCTTACTTACCTTCTGCACTATAAAAGGGGACTACCCTTCTGCACTTAAACACACTTCGAATTGCATACTCTTACACACACACTCTCAATTACAATACTCTTTCAATTCTCTACTGAGATCTTTTGTACAATTTGCTTGCAATTTGGCTTACAAGACTTCTGCTTTTACTTATTTGTTTCTTTGAAACTGGTATGCCCTAATTTTGATTCCAGCATCATCCCTGTGTGTTTACATTACAGTCGCTATACTCTTGTCTACTTTGCTGTTCATGTTCTGTATTTAATATGCTAGTCTCTCTTTGCATCTGCCATTTGTTGTGAATTCCCCATACCCCTACTTCCTTCTATGTGTCTGAGTTAAGTTTCATGGCCTGGAAGTATCCAAATTGTTACTTAGGTCTGAACCTAATCCTCAATAGATCCTAACTTTCAAGATGTGGCTAACAGGCTGGGCAGGGGTGTGCCAGCATTCCTAATTGCTGGACATGACCACCAGCCTGCCATGGCCTTCCCTAACTTCCCTTCTATGCACTTGCACTAACTCTTAGACTCTAAGTTCTGTACCATCCTATGAGCCTTGCTTTGGGACCTTGAGTTCCCTCTGAACTTTGACATTTGAGGGCTAGCCCTTCCACACTGCACTATAATCTAATTCTACAATATATTTGGGTGTAAGCACAGCCGGAGTTTACTTGAGACTCTTTGGAACTTTGGCACATCCCAAATAAGAGAAAGGCTTTGGAAATCTGATCTTTGGAAGTTGGTTTACTTCATATTTCAAACCTGGGGTCTGAATTAGGCTCTCCTTGGTTGGAATCTTTAATTTCTGATGTAATCTTTTGATTTTCTTGATTCATTCGGATCTGTAATAATTTGTAATAACTATTGGGGGTGGCTATAGAAATTGATGGGAATGACTGTATACAAAGTGTAGATAACTTGCCTATAGGATTTTCTGATTCCTACTTTCACATAGATATCGTGCCAATAGTTTACTTATGAATTTCTGCATTCATGTAGATAACTTGTTCATAGGAATACCTGAACTTCTACATTCTCATTTAGATACTATGACTATAAGAATTTTGGCATTCTCATCTTAGATAACATGCCAATAAGCATTTTCTGCATATAGAAATCCTGACTATAAGAACTTCTGCATTCTCATCTTAGAAAAATTGTCTATAAGTTTCTGTACTTCTGCATATAGAAGTCATGTCTATAAGTTATTGCACTTCTGCATATAAAAATCATGATTATAGGTCTTTTTCACTTCTACATATACATATGTCATTAGGCAAATAGTCTAAGGGTTAAAATAATAATAAGTTGCATCCTAGATACCATGCCTATAGGATTCTTGTATCCCGATAATCGTTCTAATCAATAATGCTTAGAAATCATGCCTATAAGAGTAACTGTTTGAATCTGATTCATCTATTTCATCTACAAGTCTAAAATCAGTAGTAATATCATTTAAAATCTGCAAAACTTTTGTTTTCTAAAATCAATAATCCTTTTTTAAAATCAGTACGCTTACCGTATATCATGCCTATAGGTCTCACCTAGGCAAGCTGTTAGGTAATTAATTAACTGCACCAGTCTTTAATAATTACAACTAGCAGGCAAGCCTAATTGGACTTCTTATCTGGATATATGTGATAAATCAGCCACGCCTTAACGTTTAAGTTTAATTAAAGACCTAATCAGTATCTGGAAGACATGCTAAACTGTATATTCTTTATGTTGTAAAGAAGTTTGTTTGAGCCCAGTTCGTTATGTGCTTCCCAGCACTTGTCATGTATGTTTTGAATGTCACCTTAGACTTTTGTCCTTTTTAAATTCTAGAAGCCAATTTTCCCTCCCTTTTAGGACTAGTAGTCCCTAACAACTCCGGGGCTGATAGGATTTGGATGGGTAATAGCATGCAATAAGTAACGAGACCATTTTGCAATTTAATACCTTAACGGGGTGGGTAAGGGTAGGTATGGATATGATAACCACACAATAACACCACGTGTATAAATGTTACCGGACATTGTGTGGGGTGATCCATGTTATTTATAAACCTTGAACCCCCTTTCCTCTTTACTTGTTTACTTTCTTTTCCTAGAATTCTAAAGCTGTCTACTTTTCAGTTTTCTTCAACTTCTTCTTTTGCTTCAATTACTTGCACCTATTATGCAAATCTTTCTTTTAATTGTCTGATTTTCAGTACTGTTTCTTCCCAACTTCCGCCTCTTTCGCTTTTTTTAAGTTACTTGCATTAATTATTTGACCCTCCCTTCCCCTTTACTTGTGTATCTTTTCTTTAATCGTAAAACTCCTTCTTCCGAATTCCAGCACTATTTAAACCTCATGTACTTCTTTTATTTGCAACCATTATGTGAAAGTTACAAATATTTACAATGCTTGTTTACTTGTTGTTTAAAGTCACAATTGTAGCATGGCCGAGAACCACACTAGTGGATCTTGAGTGGTGCCTAACACCTTCCCAGGAGATAATTTCAAGCCCTTACCCAATCTCTGGTTTTCTAAATTTAATTCATTTTTCTAGTGTCCTAATGCACTTAATCATGAGGTGGCGACTCTTATAAATTGCAAACCCAATTCCCAAAAGAAAAAGAGTTGTCCGTCCAAACATCATAAACCCGATTTTGCGAGAACAAAGGAGCATCGAAACCAATATCTTCCACTGAGCTGATAGCCTACTTGGAGGGCTCTCGACCTGTCTATCTGGACCTGCGGGCAAAAACACAGCGTCCCCAAGCAAAAGGGATGTCAGTACAAAAAATGTACCGAGTATGTAAGACACATATATAAGTACATAACAGACATGGAAGAAATATAGAGTAATTGACTCAACCTGTAAATCTGGATAACTCTGTAAATCTAAATTGCTTTTAGCGTCATGCATATGCATATGAATGTTATGTCGTGCATAGGTACATGTTTCATAACATCATCAGCCTCTGAGGGCATCCCATCATATCATATCGGCCACTGTGGATAAAATCATCAATGTGTACCAGCTGATCAGGTGGTGGTGCGTATATAACACCATAACCTTTCCCATATATATATACACACACACATACATACATATATACGCGTATATAACGCCATCTGGTCACGGGTCAATGTACATGAATGCAATGCATGAAAAGTACGTTAATAAAATCTTTCGGAATTCCATAAGACCATTTTGCCTTTGAGTAATATCATAAAGTAAACTCTTTTCAACTTTTTTATTTTTCTGAGACCCTTGAACAGATGATAAAATATTATGACACATAGAAATTCAAGAACATGGATATCTCTAATACTTCTATAAATAGAATCATTTATGGAATTTGAGCATTTGCACGTTTCGTTCGTATCGTATGGATCATGCCAAAAGAAAGAAGGGATAGCCTTAACATACCTGGAGTAGGAAAAACCCTGTATAATATCCCGTTGGAGAACCTTCGTTGATTGAACTTAAAAAAAAATTGGATTTCTGCTTTCTGAATCCTTGAACGAAACTGTTCTTGCTTCTTTGAAATTTATACACGAAATTTGGCTTTGGATTTCGTTGAAATTTTGGACAAAACTGCTTTTATCCTTTTGAACCAAATGAACGAAATATGCTTCCTCTAATTGAAGAATTGAAATTGGAAAGGTGGAGTATGTTTCTTATTTTTGGAATTTGGACGAAATTTTGCTAAAGAATGCTTCTGTCTTCTATGTTTACTTCATGCAATTTAGTTTCTGAATTCCAACTTTAAGAAAGGAATCCTTCTTGCCCTCTTTTGGAAGGAGTATCGTTACTTGTGTTCTTATCTTCATTAATAAGACTTAAGTTATTTTAAGTCTTGGTGGCTTTGGCCACATGGCATAATAAGTCCTTACATTGCCACAAGGCATTGCATGATGACTAATGAGCCATTTTTGTCGTGGTGGCTTTTTGTTACATTTTAGATGGGTATATTTTATAAATTTTTATCCACTTATTTGTTAACTGGGTAGTGTGTTGTTATTCGATAATTAATTAACTACCCGCATAATTTAAAAATTACCCAAATTACTTAAAATTCCACTTATTACTTTTTTATATACTTTTTATATATACTATGGTCATATGGTACCTTGCATGGTACTAGATCATAATTATCGGGTATTATCACTCGACCCGTATTTTATTCCAAATTGGTTACTTTCAACGAAACTCGTTTTCTTTAATTCATATACCGTGTATCCTTTAGGACACTTATTTATCGCTTGTTATAAATAACGTAAATACGCTAACGTCAAGATGAGCTCATCCCCGAGTCTACGTCAATTAACTGAAGATGAAACTTTTAACGTACGAAAATGCGAGATGTAACAGAGTCGTGACTAGTTGGTATCAGATCCTAGGTTACATAGGTCTCATGAGTCATGAGCGGATTTAGTAGAGTCTTGTAGATCGGTACGAAGTCATCTGTACTTATCTTCGAGAGGCTACAGAACCTTTAGGAAAAAATTCACATTCTTGAATTTTTGTCGTGCGAATCTGTTGATTGTGGTAACTAAATTTCTATTATTCTATTCTCTCACAAATGGTGAGGACACGTGCTACCGGTCAGGATGGACAACCACTAGTACCACCAGTTGGGGCCACTAGCGGCCGAGGTCGCGGTCGAGGCTGTGGTAGGGGCAGAGGTGTAGCCCGCACAGCAGCTTGGGCAGCACCTACAGATCTACCAGCCGCCCCAATTCTTGATCAGGTCCCAGTTGTTGATGCTCCAGCAGGAGCAGCTCAGGCACCGCTTGTGCTTATTGTTATCCTAGGCCTTCAGGAGGCCCTAGCCCATATTCGATTAGTGTGCACTGGCCTGGCTTAGGCGGTCTCAGTTACTATGACCGCAACAACTTCTCAAGCCGTGGAAGGCACTCAGACTCCGCCGCTCGCACACCTGAGCAGGTTGTATAGGGATTCAAACACCAAGGGCACCTCCAGCCTAGCCGGTTACAGATGTTCAGGACTATATAGCTCTTGTTATGCCAGAGGACGAGCAACGCAGATTGGAGAGGTTTGGGAGACTCTAGCCTCCGTTATTTAGTGGTGCTCAGGATGAGGATGCACAGGGTTTCTTAGATAAGTGTCAGGGGATGCTTCGAACTGCAGGTATTTTGGAGACTAATGGGGTCTCATTCACTACTTTCCAGTTCTCCGGGGCTGCACTTAGTTGGTGGAAGGATTACGAGAGGCGCAGGCCGATTGGCGCATCGCCCCTTTCTTGGCTGCAGTTCTCCGTTCTCTTTCTGGAGAAGTTTGTACCTGAGTCTCGCCGAGAGAAACTGCGCAAGTAGTTCGAGCAGCTCCATCAGGGTGATATGTCTATTACACGGTATGACATGCGGTTCTCTGAGTTGGCTCATCATGCGGTCTGGTTGGTTCCCACAGACCGCGAGAGGATTAGGAGGTTTATAGATGGCCTCGGTTTTCAGCTTCGGTTGCTTATGACCAGAGAGAGGGTATCTGGTGCCACTTTTAATGAGCTTGTTGGCATTGCTTGACAAATCGGGATGGTTCGTGACCAGGAGAGGGTTGATGTAAGGCCCCGTAAAAATTTGTGCTCAAAGCCTAGTACTTTATAGTGTCAAGTTTCGTCGCGGTTCGGACCCTTTTTAATGATTTTGCACTTAAATATCAAGAATTCAAATTTTTTTAGAAAATTGCCATTATGCAGTCCAAAATGCGGTTGCAGATCAAGTACGCGGACCGCATTTCTGCCGCAGAGTTAATCAGAGAGTTAGTCGAAATTGATGTGGAAAATGTGGTCCATTATGCGATCGCATAATCAATATGTGGACCGCATAATCGTCGCATAAATTCCTTAAGGATTTGTGAAGGTCAGTTTGCGGTGCATTACGTGACCGCAGAATAGGAATGCAGACCGATTCCTGTCGCATTCCCAAGCAGAAATGCTCAGAGTTTTGGGGCACTTCTGCGGTCCAATCTGCAGACCGCATTTCGATTCTGCGACCGCAAATCCTGCTCGGGCTTCTAATTTTCTAAATTTTAAACCTGACCCCATTTTTAATAAAACACCCCAACCCCTCATTTTAATCACTTTACTGGGCAAAAATAAGAGAGAGGGAAGAGAGAGTTCTTGAGAGAGAAAGCAATCTTCATCAATTTGATTTTCCAAAGTCACCCAGGCCCGGAAATTCTTGAGTATTATCTTCATCTCCATTCTTGCAGGTAAAATTCCCAACTCTTTTTCATTGATTTTCAGATTTTAATAAAAAGGGAGATTCTTATGCATTGATTCTTGGTAATAGGGGTCGAAACACTCATGCATATCTATTAAAACCTAAAATCTAGTAAGAGTAATTAGGTGGGAGTAAAGAATTGTGTAAAGGAGGGTTGATAACCTAAATATGTTCGGGTAGTGATTGTGAACTTTGATTCTAAGAAATATGTATTAATTTGTGCACTAGATTGACGTTGCCAGGCTTTTTTATAAAGTTGGAAGTAGATATTAAAAGGGAATTCGGCTCTAGGTATGTATGGCTAACTTTGACCTTTGTAAAATCGCCTTGTTTGGTGTACGAATATTTGGTATGTGATATCTACGAGGATTAATTGTGAAATTCGTGTGATTGGTATGATTATGAATGTGATATGTGGTAAGGGCTGAGGAACAAATGATGGAAGGAAATAGCAATTGATGCAATTGGAACAGTTGAGGTAGTAACATATATGGTTTGTCGTGGAAAATTCCTGTTGTAACATAATATGCATATGAGTTGTGGAATACGATGGAAATGGTATAGATGGCTATGGAAGTTCTTGTAAATTGTTGTTGTTGACCTTTTTAAATTGTTGTTATTGTTCCTTGAGAATTATTTTTCTTCTTTATGAATTGTGTTGTTGATGTGTTGTTAATGGAAGTTCGGTGGGATCGGGTTGCGCGCCACAACACAAAATGATAAATCGTGGGTTGGGGTGATAAGGGTGGCCGAGGTAATAAGGGTGGCCGAGGTAATAAGGGTGGAAAGTGATCGAAATCACTATTGAAATGCAAATATGAGAAAGTTGTGAATTCCTTGATGTGAAAAATATTGAAAAGGGAAATGGAGAGATTGTAAACCTGTTTGGCCTGATTGTTTTCCTTCATGTGTATTTATTGTTGATTCCATTGCTACTTGATACCTGTGTATGGTATGAGTTTGCTTAGGGCAAAGTTTGTTTATACATACCAATACAATTCAAATGTACTGACGCCCCTTTTGCCGGGGGCGCTACATTCGTGTATGATTGTAGGTGGATCTATATCAGGTACCCCAGTTTACCGGCAGTAGCACTCCTTCATCTTCCATCAGTCGTATTGGTGAGCCCCTTTCCTCTCGGGGCCCTACATGGCTCATGCCGCTTCTACTACGGAGTCTTATTTTGATTTTGTGTAAGGTATAGCTGGAGCCTTATTACCGGCAAGTTCTGTATTATCCTGTTGTATCTTTAGAGGCTCCGTAGACAGTAAATGTGGGTTGTGAACTTATGTAATTGTATGTCAGGCGACGTAAGTTGTAAACATTTTCAAGTAACCAAGTATGTTGTGTATGTTTTTTTAAAAAAAGTGACTTCAATTCTAAAATGATTAGTTCCTTGATTTATGAGTAATAAAAATACGGGGTATTACGGGGGATAGGAAAGGCACCCAGGTCCGCTTGACTGGGGCTACCCGGTCGGGGGCCGGTCATGTCCCTCGGTTTGGGGCGTGACAGTTGAGAGGGAGGCCAAGAGGCCTCGTGGTTATGGTGGATTCAGTGGTGCTCCTCATGGGGGTCAGTTTCAGAACGGCAGAGGCCAACTATTCAGACATGCTCAGTCAGCTCGCCCAGTTCATCGTGGGGCATCATCAGGTTATGGATCTCATTGTTCTCATCAGGGCGATTAATCACTTAGTGCCCTTCCGGCCCAGAGTTCGTCCCGTAATCCATCAGTTCAGGGCTCTTCCATGTCAGGTTATTCTACTAGTCATCCCGGTGCTAGGGGTTCCCTTCAGTCCCCGTCTCCAACACCAGGAGGTTGTTAAGAGTGTGGAGAGTTGGGGCATATGTGGAGGCAGTGTCTTCGTCATCACGGGGGTTTGCCTTAGTAGAGGAGTCAGCCATCGACTTTAACACCAGTTACTTCACCACCCACCCAGTCATCTAGAGTTGGAGGACAGTCAGCTAGACCTTGCCCTAGAGGGGGAGGTCGATTAGGTGGTGGCTAAGCCCGTTTCTATGCAATTCCAGCCAGACCAGATGTTATTGCTTTATATGTTGTGATTACATGTATTGTTTCAATCTGCCACAATGATGCCTCTGTATTATTTGATCCTGGTTCCACTTTTTCATATGTGCCATCATACTTTGCTCGTTATTTGGATATGCCCCATGAGTCTCTTGTTTCATCCGTTCGTGTATCTACTTCGATGGGCGATACTGTTGTTGTGGACCGCGTATATCGGTCGTGTGTGGTGACTATTGGGGGTTCGAAGACCTAAATAGACCTTCTATTTCTTTGTATGGTCGATTTTGATATAATATTGGGCATCGGTTGGTTATCTCCGTGTCGTGCTATTTTAGACTGTCATGGTAAGATAGTGACGTTGGCTATTCGGGGGATGCCACGGAATGAGTGGCGAGGTTCGACAAATTTTGTTTCAGTAGGGTGATTTCATTTTTGAAGGCCCAGCGGATGGTTGGTAAGGGTTGTCTTTCTTATTTGGCCTTCATAAGGGATGTCAGTGCAGAGACTCCTACCATTGATTCAGTCCCGACAGTGAGGGGCTTTCTAGATATGTTTCTTGCAGACCTACCGAGCATTCCAACGGACAGGGATATTAACTTTGGTATTGATTTGGTGTCGGTCACTCAACCTATTTCTATTCCACCGTATCGTATGGCACTAGCGAAGTTGAAGGAGTTTAAGGAGCAACTTCAGGAACTCCTTGATAAGGGGTTTATTCGACCTAGTGTGTCACCTTGGGGTGCGCCTGTTCCAATTGTGAAGAAGAAGTATGGCACGATGAGGATGTGCATTGATTACAGGCAGTTGAACAAAGTCACAATCAAGAACAAGTATCCTTTGCCTTGTATTGATGAATAATTTGACCATCTTCAGGGAGCGAGAGTGTTCTCCAAGATTGATATCAGGTTAGGGTACCACCAGTAAAAGATTAGGGACTCGGACATTCTTAAGACAGCTTTCAGGACCCGATGTGGTCATTATGAGTTCCTTGTGATGTCTTTTGGGCTGACCAATGCCCCAACAACGTTCATGCGTTTGATGAACAACGTGTTTCAGCCTTATCTTGACTCGTTTGTTATTGTATTCATTGATGATATTCTGGTGTACTTGCGTAGTCAGGAGGAGCACGTTATGCATTTGAGAGTCGTATTACAGCGGTTGAAGAGGAGAAGTTTTATGCAAAGTTCTCCAAGTATGAATTTTGGCTCAGTTTAGTGGCTTTCTTAGGGCACGTGGTGTCGAGTAAGGGTATTCAAGTTGATCCAAAAGATAGAGGCGGTTCAGAGTTGGCCCAGACTATCCTCAACCAATTAGATTTGCAACTTTCTTGGTTTGGCGGGTTATTACCATTGGTTTATTCAGGGATTTTCATCTATTGCATCACCCTTGACCAAATTGACTCAAAAGGGTTCTCCTTTCAGGTGGTCAGATGAGTGTGAGGCGAGCTTTTAGAACCTCAAAACTGCCTTGACCACAACTCCAGTATTAGTTTTGCCATCAGCTCCAGGTTCGTATATGGTATATTATAATGCTTCTCGAGTTGGTATTGGGTGTGTGTTGATTCATGAGGGTAGAGTGATTGCTTATGCTTCTCATCAGTTGAATCCCCATGAGAAGAACTACCCTATTTGTGATTTGGAGTTCGCTTCTATTTCTAACGACCCAACCAGTTGTTTTGAGCTCTAGCGCATCGTTCGGTCGTTTGAGGCCATGAGTAGCTTCACTTCAGGCATTATGACTTGCACGCATGGTCGGAATTGAATTTCGGGAAGTTCGAAGTTGATTTGGAAAGAAAATTCTCATTTCAGAAGCTTTAAGTTGAAAGAATTGACTAAGGTTTGATTTTTGAGTAAACAACTTCGGAATCGGGATTTGAAGGTTCCAATAGGTTCGTTTGATTATTTTGGACTTGGATGTATGTCTGGATCGGGTTTTGGATGACTCGTAAGCATTTCAGCGCCTATTGTGGAAGTTGGCATTTTGGAAGAATTTCATAAATTTGGGTTGCAACGCATTTCAATGTTATCGATGTCCGTTTGGAATTTCGAGTCTGGAAATAGCTCCGTATGATGATTCTGGTATTGGGAGCGCATTCTGAAGTGGATTCGGAGGTTCGTAGGTCATTTTGGGGTCATTTGGCGAAAGTTAGAAATTTGTAGGGTTTTGAGAAGTTTGAATAGAAGTGGACTTTATGATAACGGGGTCAGATTCCAATTCCGGAAGTTGTATTAGGTCCGTAATGTCGAATGTGACTTGTTTGGAAAATTTGAGGTCAATTGGACGTGATTTGACAAGTATCGACATCGAACGTAGAAGTTTGAAGTTCTAAAGTTCACTAAACTTGAATTGGGGTGCAATTCATAATTTTGTTGTTGTTTGATGTGATTTGAGGCCTCGAGCAGGTCCATGTTATGTTATGGGACTGGTTTATGTGATTGGACGGAGCCCCGAGGGCCACAGGTGTGTTTTGGGGTAGTTTCGGATCATTTTGGGTTGTTTTGAAATAGCTGATGCTGGTGTCTGGTGTTGTTCTTCGCGTTCGTGAGGAAACTCTTGTGTTCATGAGGAAATTCTTGCGTTTTACGAAGAAGGATTTAGCTTTAGGGACTTTGTTCTCCTCGTTCTCGAAGTGTTCCTCGTGTCCGCGAAGAAGGAAATCTCTGTTGCACAGGTCTGACTTCATAGGCTCATATCTTACAATCTATAAGGAATTCGGAGATGATCCAAATAATAGTTGTAGCCCTTTGTGTCTAGTTTTTAGAAAATTAAACCATTTATCATTTGGATTTGTGTACAAAATATTATGGCTGGTACACTACAGGCTGTCCGGGAAGATGAAGAAAAAATTTGTGTTGCATAGGGCTAACTTTGGAGGCTTATATCTCGAGATCTATAAGGAATTGGGAGATGACCAAAACATGAAAGTTGTAGATCGAGTTTATAAAAATTTAAATCATTTGTCATTTGGAGTTTTGTACAAAAATTTATGACCATTATACTAGAGGCTGTCTGAAAATAGTTTAGAAATGGCTTTTGAGAATTTTGTTCATCGAATGCGATGGGAGGCCAGCGAACGCGAAGAAGGGTCGCCTGGCAGTGTATAAGTTTGCAAAAATGATTTTGGCTCATTTCATCTCATTTCCTCCATGGGAGACGACCTAGGAGCAATTTTGGAGCTCCATATTCATCATCTAAGTCAAGGTAAGTGATTCCCACCTATTGCAAGTTAATTACTTCGATAATATCCAGATTTTAACATGGAAAATCATGGAAAATTATTGGAAATTTAGGGCTTTGAAGAAAAACCTAGAAATTTATATTTTAGCATTTTGACCACAAAATTGGACATACAACTTGGAATAAATTATATATTTGAGTTCGTGGAGTTATGGGTAAAGCTTATCTTCAAAAAATCTCGAAATCCGGGCATGTGGGCCCGAGGATAATTTTATCGACTTTTCAAGCAAAGTTGGAAATTGTTGTAAATAGGATTGTAATGGGTATTTGAGTATATATTAATGGGTTAGTGTAATTATTGACTAGTTTTGGAGCGTTGGGCATCGGTTCGAGTCATCGGAAGGGCTTGGGAGCCGGTTATAGAACTTCGGAGCGAGGTAAGTCTCATTTCTAACCTTGTAAGAGGGAATTATCCCCATAGGTGAAATAATAAAATAAGTGTTTCTATTTGTAGGGGCTACGTATGCACGAGATGACGAGGGCCTGTGCGTAGCTACTATTATGCTTAAGTCCAAGTAGTTTAGAACTCGAAAGCATGCTATAATTGAAATACTTGTAACCTCATTGACAATTTAAATTGCTTAAATCATATCGAATTGGTAAATAAATTTCTAAATAAATTAAACACCATTTTCTTGACCGTTAAAGAGAAGTTGCCATTTCTTTGGGTAATCGTTTCCCTGATAAATTCTTGATTGACTGTTTGATGTGTTTATTTATATTTGACCGCGTAGCATGTATAATTCGCGAGCGGGGTAATAGATGCATCTATGGTTTATACCATACGACTCTCTAGCAGTGCATAGTTTAAATATTATGTTGGATCGGGCCGTATGATGTTAGCATGATTTGCTTGCTACATGATTCCCTTGAGTTTACTGCTGTTTTTAATAAATCCACAACTGATTGTATTATTAGACCACTAGTAAGTATCGAAGTTGACCTCTCGTTACTACTTTTCAAGGTTAGACTGGATACTTACTGGGTATACGTTCTTTTCGTACTCATACTACACTTGCTATGCATTTTTGTTGCACAGGCAAGGTATGTCTAGTGGCCTCATTGGGCGCAGCGGCATGGTTGATACAGAGACTTATGTGAGCTGCATCTCTCGAGAAGACCCGCAAACGACAGAGTCTCCATCAGAGTATTGTACTTTCTTTTCTATCCAATATGTATTCTGGATAGTTATTGTATTACATTTTATTTTTTAAAAATTGTTCATGCACTTGTGATACCGGGTTCTGGGATGACTATGGGATTATTCAGTATTTAAATTTGTTAAATACACCATTCTCGGTTAAGTTCATTATTTATTGTTTAATGTAAGGAAAAGAAATGATTTCAACAGTACTAAAATAAGGAATTTATTTAACTTCTTGGTGTTGGCTTGCCTGACAAGTGTTGTCCGGCACAATCACGACCCTTAATGGATTTTGGGTCGTGATAATATAGTATCGTAGCACTAGGTTCCCTTAGGTCTCACAAGTCATGAGCGAGTCTAGTAGAGTCTTATGAATCGGTACGGAGACGTCTGTACTTATCTTCGAGAGGCTATAGGGCTATTAGGAGAACTTCCCTTATTGATTTCTTCATCATGCAATTTGATCCCTTTGAGGCTTATGGCTTCATTTCCTTTCCTTTCAATCTTATGCGACGCAAAGCACTAGTTATAAATCGGGAAGTGAGTAATTGTAATGGTACTACAGATGTGGTGTGGGATTTTCTCCCTGCGTAGTTGTTTGGGCTATTGTCATTGCCTTGGGGAAGGATATTCTGTCGTTGCAGCACAGTACTTGTACTTCTAAGAGCTTTCAGGCTATGCACAGGTTGCTATGATGCTCATGAAAGGTTATCACAAAGTATTGATGTGATGGTAGGATACTTGTACATGTTTTGGGGTAGTGAATGACTTGAAAAGAGGTCTACCCGGTGCATGATTCAGAGATTCAGTATTTTATTCCTGGCTAAGGAAAGGCAATCGAACTATAAATGATCAAGTTTGGGTTGATAGAGTAACGAGACTTGGTGTTTTCAAGTGTGGTGGAATTTTTATCTACATCGTAGTACCGTCGTCCTCGATTGAATATGTTAAGTTCACCGATGTTATGATCTTTTACAATTTGCCTTTGGAGCAGGATATTGTGAGATAATATTGAAAAAGTGGCTGTCAGAGATCGCATGGTGCAGTGGTTCAAGAATGAATCAGTGTTTCTAATGTGGGCAGCTCGAGAAAGATGATCTTCAGAAAGGTTGAGTAGTTGCTTAAGGGAGTGAGTTTGATCAAAGTGGTTTAGTGGCAGGATAACTACACACCTTAAAGTAAGTTTGGAATGATTTGGGAATTTTAGTGAACGGTGATTGGGTCTACGAGCTTAATTCGAATTATTGGCTATTATAAGGCGGGAGATTGGATGCAACAAAAACGGAGTTGCTTGATACGAAGAAGGATGCAATATAACTTTGAATTGGAAGATATTGTCGCACAATTAGTTGATGTCCATATGAAGTGAACGGACTCGTACGACCGATGAATGAGCACAGGCTCAGGATGGTTACTGATTTAGTTGCAATTTACCCAGTGCAGCAACGAAGGAAGAATCTTGGAGGGTTCTAGAGTTATGTAATGGGTGGCTCCAAGCTAAGTGGGAGAGTCCCACTGCCTATGATTAGGTTGCATGGTTATCTACTTGTGAGGTTCGGGTTATCAGCGTATTGGTGAGTTATTACAGCTAAAGGAAAAGAACATAAGCGGTAATTTGAGCAAAGGAATTGATAAAGGTGTGCTATAGTTGGCCTTATTGACTCATGTTCAGGCTTTGGAAAGATTCAGGATTTATTCTTTATATACAGGTGATTTACAATGGAAGTGATCCAGTCGGGTGCTTTATTAAGATAGGTGTTCATGTGCCAGCAGAGCCTTGTAGTTGATTATATTCGGGACCAAGCCAGAGTGGGTGACTCTCAACAAGGGTCCTAGTGAATTTAAAGGTTAAAAATGCAGTGCCTAAGGATTTAATCATGTAGTATGGTTAAGAATCGAGCTTTTGTAGCAAGATATGATAAGAGGCTCAAAATGTTCTATGATGTTTTTGACTTGCAGTGTAGCATTGGGTGGAAAAAGAGAAAAAGACTTTAGATTCATAGAGGGATTATCAGAATGGGTGTATCAGTTGAAGATGTGAATGTGCGTGCAAGGAGGGTATGAAACGGTTCATGGGTTCTGAGACATTGTGTTCTCACAGAATGGGGTCACTCAATTTGAGTGCATATTTAAGTTGGTGATGTAAGGAATGGGGCTATTATTGTCTCTAAGTCAAGTTAAGGATGAATTAGAAGAAGTTATATTGGTTAGCCACGGTTGAATTGGCATAGTAGTGGCAGTACGTGCGAGGCTTGAGGGCCGCCGTAATTGATTTTATTTGGAAGTATTTAAGTATTATGGCTTGTTATGTGTAGGCGGATCCCAGAAGGGTTATGGTGGTTTAGACCACTACTTGAGGATTTGAATGTTCTACGGTTATGAGAAGTTACTCGTGTGTTGCTATGGTTCTCTTGGAATGAGTTAAGTAAAAAGTTTCTAGGTGAGGAAGTGTTTACCATATTAGTGGTTCAGGAGTTACAATGAAATTCTTATACTATCGCATATTGGCTTGTTAGATGCAGTTTAAAGTTGAAAGCGAGGATCAAGGTTGCGGTTCGGTGTTTGACGAGGATGTCATGAGCTCGGATGAGCAGGAAGGGGATTTGGATATTTGGAGTAAGCTGGTATTGTCTTCAGCGTCACCTGAGATCGACATTTTGTGTTGGAGGCTTTGCATCTTGGTTAAAGAATCTTGATATGCTTTATAACATTAGTGTGACTGGTGGTATGAATGCGCAAACTTTTTATCGTGCGGAAGGTCATGGGAGCGTACCTCACGGGAAGTTTGTATAAGTGTGACATATAATCACATGATTGATTAAAGATTTAAACCAAGTGTGAAGATTGTGGCAGTATCTCTAATTTGAGAATTTAAGCCTGGAGGGCACTCTTTTTATTGGGAATTTATGCCTGGAGGGCACTCTTTTTATTGGGTTGTGGACTGCAGAGGTTTGCTCCGGATATGAGGGTTGTTCTTGTGAGTGGAAAAAGGGGTTATTATGGACCTTTGAAAGGTTATTAGCCTAGAACGGTGCGGTCAAAATTGGCTCGAGGTCGATGGATGGATTTAAATATGAATATTTATATCAGACCAGATGTGCTCATTTTAGCATAGCACTCCTTATAAAGGAGTATTCGGATGTTGGATGTTATCCCATCGTCGGGTATTTCATATAATACTATATTGTTCTGTATGATTTGTGAGACAGCTTGATAATTTTTTTATGCGTTGAAGTTCCAAGTAGAGATGGTATTATGCGAGCAGAATAGCTCTTGAGATTTAGATCATATATCGCACCTCATTTGTGCTTGAGTTTTGTAGCGTATGACGTTATCTATCTCCCCAGGAATGGTATTATGCACTTAGCGTGCTTGTGGCTGATCGGTATTTGGTAGTAATGAGCACTCTAGCTCGGTATGTATATCCTTATATAGATTTATGTGTGGATTGAGTGGCACGCTGCCACAGGTATATTATTTGGATCGGGTTGCACGCCTCAACACAGTGATGTTGGGTATAGTCCCATATATTCTATTTTGTGTGTATTGTTTCCCATTTTTCTGAGAAAGGTTTATAACACCTTTTGGTTGTCTAATTAGTTGCGTGAGTTGAGTAGTTCCTTCCATAGTTTGTTTTCATTATGTATCACGTTCAAGGCTGTAGCCTATTGTAACATTATGGCATCATGTGAGACTTTTGTTACGTCTGGGGTGGCTTGTTACCTGAGCAGCTCGTATTGGGTGAGACAAGATTATTGGATCTAGGATCAGTGCGATCAGATTATATGAAGTATATCAAAGAGCAAATACCATTATTTGGTTCAGAATGAGGTGATGATTCTTGTTAGGAGTATAGACTCAACGATTGTTGACTCGGTAGTTGGTTATGAATTTCTACACATCTCTTCCGTCATGGAGACATTGCGAGAGTTGGAACATGACTTATATATGTCACGGGGTGTATTGTGAGCATCAGATTCGAGAAATATCGGTTATTATGATCAAAGAGTGTTATTATAGTCTTGTGAATGATGTGGTGCATGGTGTGAATTCAACAAGGGTGTGCAATCATGTTCTGGTAAAGCGTATGGTAAGGGTGTCTAACGGGTGGGCCGGGCTGGGTAGGGAAAATGTTGAACTGTATGGGTTTGGAACCGGACCGGTTACAGGTTAAGGGTTACCGGGTTTAAGGGATTCGGGTTCATCCGGGTAAAAATAAAGTGTAAGGGTTACAGGTACAAAGGGCTGGGCCGGGCCGGATTAGTATTTTTTTTTGTATTTTGTATAACTATTATAATTTATATTAATATAAGGTAAAAAAATATAAAGAATACAATGAAGATGGAAAAAACTTGTACTTATAAATTGCAAGTGCTACATTTATTTCAAAATTCAAACTTTTAAATTGAAAGGTTTACATTTAACAACAAGTAAATTAACGAAAAAAGAGTAAATTTAAAGATTTTACATTACCTTAGACTCTAAAACCTTAAAAATAGATATAAAAAAATTGAAATCTAGCCTTTAAACCGGTCCGGGTCGTGCCGGTTAACCGGTTCTATAGGGATTTTGGTTGACCTGGTTTGACCGGCCTGGTTAACCGGTAGGATTTAAGTAAATGGACCAACCCACCCTACCCCTTTAACCCAGCCCAACCCGGCCCCCTTGTATCGGTCCCAGCCAGTTTCGGTTTTCACCGGTCTAGGTCAGTTCGGAAACAAGCTGACCCACCCGTTAGACACCCATAGCGTGTGGTGATTGATACGGCATTGACACGTTGGAAGCAGGCCTAGCAGGGAATTCTGGATGTTGGAACTGAGCTCTAAGGCTTATTTGCCTAAATGAAAGAGGATATATTCAGATTTGATCGAGCTAGTGTGCTTAACTGAGTTGTGGTAACACGAGTAGGTGCATGAGATGTAAAACAGTAATTTCAGACTACTCCAGCGCAATTCTCAGCACGTTCAAGGACGAACGTATGTTTAAGTGGGAGAGAATATAATGACCAGACTGGTTATTTTGAGCTATAGCATCGTTCGGTAGTTTGAGGCCATGAGTAGCTTCACTTCATGCATTATGAATTGCACGCATGGTTGGAAATGAATTTCGGGAAACTTGGAGTTGATTTGGAAAGAAAATTTTCATTTCGAAAGCTTTAAGTTGAAAGAATTGATTAAGGTTTGATTTTTGAGTAAACAACTTCGGAATCGGGATTTGAAGGTTCTAACAGGTTTGTTTGATGATTTTGGACTTAGGCATATGTCCGGATAGGGTTTTGAATGACCCGTGAGCATTTCAGTGCCTATTGTGGAAGTTGGCATTTTGGAGGAATTTCATAAATTTGGGTTAAAGTACATTTCAATATTATCGATGTCCGTTTGGAATGTTGAGTCTGGGAATAGCTCTGTATGGTGGATTGGGAGCGTGTCCGAAAGTGGATTCGGAGGTCCGTAGGTCATGTTGGGGTCATTTGGCAAAAGTTAGAAATTTGAAGGTTTGTTTGAAGTTTGACCGGAAGTGAACTTTTTGATATTGGGGTCGAATTGCTATTCCGGAAGTTGGAGTAGGTTCGTAATGTCGAATATGACTTATGTGCAAAATTTGAGATCAGTCGGACGTGATTTGATAGGTTTTGACATAGAAATAAAATTTTGAAGTTCTAAAGTTCATTAATCTTGAATTGGGGTGTGATTCATGATTTTGATGTTGTTTGATGTGATTTGAGGCCTCGAACAGGTTCATATTATGTTATGGGTCTGGTTTGTGTGTCCGGATGGCCCCGGGGGCCTCGGGTGTGTTTCGGGATGGTTTTGAATCATTTTGGGTATTTTTACAATAGCTGATGCTGGTGTCTGGTGTTGTTCTACGCGTTCGTGAAGAAAGATTTGGCTTCAGGGACTTTGTTCTACGCATTCGCGAAGTGTTCCCCGCGTCCGCAAATAAGGAAATCTCTGTTGCACAGGTCTGATTTCGTATGCTCATATCTCGCAATCTATATGGAATTTGGAGATGATCCAAAAATAAAATTTGGATTTCTTTGTGTCTAGTTTTCAGAAAAGTAAACAATTTAGTATTTGGATTTGTGTACAAAATGTTATGGCTGGTACACTACAGGCTATCCGGGAAGATGAAGAAGAAATTTGTGTTGCACAGGGCTGAATTTGGAGGCTTATTTCTCGAGATCTATAAGGAATTGGGAGATGACCAAAACATGAAAGTTGTAGATCGAGTTTTCAAAAAGTTAAACCATTTGTCATTTAGAGTTTTGTATAAAATGTTATGACCATTTTACTCGAGGCTATCTTAGAAGAGTTTAGGAATGGCTTTCGAGAATTTTGTTCATCGCGAACGCGATGGAAGGCCCTGAACGCGAAGAAGGGTCGCCTAGCAGTGTATAAGTTTGCAAAAATGGTTTTGGCTCATTTCATCTCATTTCCTCCATGGGAGATGACCTAGGAGCGATTTTGGAGCTCCATCTTCATCATCTAAGTCAAGGTAAGTGATTCCCACCTATTGCAGGTTAATTACTTGGATTATATCTAGAATTTAACATGAAACATCATGGGAGTGGAAATTTGGGGTTTTGAAGAAAAACCTAGAAATTTACATTTTAGGATTTTGACCACGAATTTAAACATGGAACTTGGAATAAATTATATATTTGAGTTCATGGTGTTATGGGTAAAGTTTTTCTTCAAAACATTTTGAAATCCGGGCACGTGGGCCGGGGATGATTTTATCAACTTTTCAAGTGGAGTTGGAAATTATTGTAAATAGGATTATAATGAGTATTTGAGTATATATTAATGGTTTTGCATAATTATTGACTAGTTTTGAAGCATTGGGCATCAGTTTGAGTCGTCGGAAGGGCTTGGGAGCCGGTTATGAAACTTCAGAGCGAGGTAAGTCTCCTTTCTAACCTTATAAGATGAAATTATCCCCTTAGGTGAAATAATTAAATATGTGCTTCTATTTGTGGGGGCTACGTAAGCACGAGGTGATGAGGGTCCGTGCGTAGCTACTATTATGCTTAAGTCCGGGTAGTCTAGGACCAGAAAGCATGCTATACTTGAAATATTTGTACTCTTATTGATAATTTAAATTGCTTAAATCATATCGAATTGGTAAATAAATTTTTAAGGAAATTAAGCACCATTTTCTTGACCGTTAAAGAGAAGTTGCCATTTCTTTGGGTAATTGTTTCCCTGATGAATTCTTGATTGACTGTTTGATGTGTTTATTTATATTTGACCGCGTCGCATGTATGACTCGCGAGCGGGGTAATAGATGTATATATGGTTCGCGCCATTCGACTCTCTGGCAGTGCACAGTTTAAATATTATGTTTATTTATATTTGACCGCGTCGCATGCATGATTTGTGTATGCTTTTATTACTTGCCTTGAAATTATAAGTAATGATATTACCTCCCTATCCTGGGATAAATTGATAATTGAGGAAATATGAACATGGAAATCTCTTATTATCAAAAGGATTGTTTACTTGCTACATTATTCCCTTGAGTTTACTGCTGTTTTTAATAAATCCACGACTGATTATATTATTGGACCACCAGTAAGTGTCGAAGTTGACCTCTCGTTACTTCTTCGAGGTTAGACTAGATACTTACTGGATACGCGTTATTTTCGTACTCATAGTACACTTGCTGTGTATTTTTGTTGCACATGCACATGTATGTCTAGTGGCCTCGTTGGGCGCATCGACACGGTTGCTACAGAGACGTTGATGAGATGCATCTCTTGAGACGACCCGCAGCCAGCAGAGTCTCCTTCAGAGTATTGTACTTTCTTTTCTGTCTAATTTGTATTCCGGACAGTTATTGTATTACATTTTATTTCCTAAAAATTGCTCATGTACTTGTGAGACTGGGTTCTGGGATGACTATGGGATTATTCAGTATTTAAATTTGTTAAAGAAACTATTATTTTCTCGGTTAAGTTCATTATTTGTTGTTTAATGTAAGGAAAAGAAATGATTTCAGCAATACTAAAATGAGGAATTTATTTAACTTCTTGGTGTTGGCTTGCCTGACAAGTGGCGTCCGGGCCATCACGACCCTTAATGTATTTTGGGTCGTGACACCATTGTCCACGCGTTGAAGATTTGAAGGCATTATCTCTATGGTGTGTCTTTGAGGTGTTTACTGATTGTCGTGGCCTCCAGTACTTGTTCAAATAGAAGGATCTCAATTTGAGGCAGCGAAGATGGTTGGAGCTGCTAGAGTACTATGATATTACTATCTTGTACCATCCGGGGAAGGCCAATGCAGTGGCCGGTGCCTTGAGTAGGAAGGCGGTGAGTATGGGCAGTTTGGCGTATATTCCTATTGGGGAGAGACCTCTTGCAATTGATGTTCAGGCCTTAGCCAATAATTTTGTGAAGTTGGATATTTCGGAGCCCAGTTGGGTCTTTGCTTGTGTGGTTTCTCGGTCTTCCTTGTTTGATCATATCAGAGAGCGCCAGTATGATGATCCTCATTTGCTTTTCCTCAAGGATAGAGTTTAGCACGACGATAATAGAGATGTGACTATTTGTGATGATGGGGTATTGAGGATGCAGGGCCGAATATGTGTGCCCAATATAGATGGGCTTCGAGAGTCGATTCTGGAGGAGGCCCATAGCTCGCAGTATTCTATCCATCCGGTGCCGCAAAGATGTACCAGTATTTAAGACATTACTATTGGTGGAGAAGAATGAAGAAAGATATAGTGGGATTTTTAGCTCGGTGTCTCAATTGCCAGCAGGTGAAATATGAGCACCAGAGACCGGGTGGCTTTCTTCAGCAGATGGATATTCCGGAGTGGAATAGGAGCGGATCACATGGATTTGGTAGTTGGACTCCCATGAACTTTAAGGAAGTTCGATGCTATTTGGGTGATTGTGGATCGGCTGACCAAGTTTGCACACTTCATTCCTCTGTGTACTACCTATTCTTTATAGAGGTTAGCTGAGATTTATATCCGAGAGATTATTCGCCTGCATGGTGTCCCAATTTCCATCATTTCAGATAGGGGTACTCAGTTTACATCACAATTTTGGAGAGCCTTGCAGCGAGAGTTGGGTACTCAAGTTGAGTTGAGCATAACATTTCACCCTCAGACGGATGGACAGTCCAAGCGCACTATTCAGATA
The DNA here is from genome assembly GCA_026770625.1 of Nicotiana glauca. NCBI lineage: Eukaryota > Viridiplantae > Streptophyta > Magnoliopsida > Solanales > Solanaceae > Nicotiana > Nicotiana glauca. The sequence continues at coordinate 43,559 of MU671990.1, forward strand.
TTGGAGTACATGTTGCATGCTTTTGTCATTGATTTTGGGGGTTCATGGGATCAGTTTCTACCGCTCGTAGATTTTTCATATAGCAACAGTTATCAGTCGAGTGTTCAGATGGCTCCATGTGAAGCTTTATATGGGAGGCGGTGTAGATCTCTAGTAGTTTGGTTAGAGCCGGGCGAGGCCAGGATTTTGGGTATAGACTTGGTACAAGATGCTCTGGAAAAGGTGAAGGTGATTCAGGAGCGACTTCGTACAGCTCAGTCGAAGCAAAAGAGCTATTCTGACAGGAAGGTCCGTGATGTGTCTTACATGGTAAGGGAGAAGGTTCTACTGATGGTTTCTCCCATGAAGGGTGTTATGAGATTTGGGAAGAAGGGCAAGTTGAGCCCTCGGTTCATCGTGCCTTTTGAGGTGCTTCGGAGGATTGGGGAGGTGGCGTATGAACTTGGCTTGCCACATAGCTTGTCGATTATGCATCCAGTATATCCTGTTTTGATGCTTCGGAAGTATATTGGCGACCCGTCTCATGTTTTGGATTTTATAACGGTTCAATTAGATGGTGATTTGACTTATGATGTAGAGCTAGTGGCTATTTTAGAGTGGCAGGTCCGAAAGTTAAGGTCAAAGGATATAGTTGCAGTGAAAGTACAGTGGAGAGGTCGGCCCGTGGAGGAGGCTACTTGGGAGACTAAGCGGGAGATGCGGAGCAGATATCATCACATGTTTGAGGATTCAAGTATGTTTCTAGACTCGTTCGAGGACGAACGTTTGTTTAAGAGGGAGAGGATGTAACAATCTGGACGGTCATTTCATGAGTTATAGCCCTGTTTCCCCATTTCTACTTCCTTATCTGTTGTTAACTGTACTTCATCGTATCGTGTTAGTTGTTTTGTGTTCGCAGTGGTCTTCGAGTGGAATGAGACACTTAGCCTCTTATTTAAAAGCTTAAGTTGGAAAAGTCAACCGAATGTTGACTTATGGGTAGAAGATCTCGGATGTGAATTCTGATGGTTCAAATAGCTTTTGTTAGGTGATTTTGGACTTAGGAGCATGTTCGAAATGTAATTTGGAGGTCCGTGATAGATTTAGGCTTGAATTGGCAAAATTAGAAATTTGGCATTTTTTGGTCGGTAGTGGAAATCTTGATATCGGGGTCGGAATGGAATTTTGGAAATTTTAGTAGGTCCATTATGTCATTTGTGACGTATTTGCAGAATTTCATATCATTCGGGGTGAGGTTTGATAGGTTTCAGCATCATTTGCGGAATTCAGAAGTTTAGAAATCCTTAGGTTTGAATCCAAGGGTGATTTGGTGTTTTGATGTTGTTTTGAGCGTTCCGAAGGTTTGAATAAGTTTGAATGGTGTTATGTGACTTGTGGTATGTTTGGTTGGGTCCCGAAGGCCTCGGGTTAATTTCGGGAGGTTGATAGATCAAGGATGGGATTTGAGAAACTGCTGAAGAATTTCATTCAGCTTTCATAATCGCACCTGCGGAGTGGGGACCATAGGTGCAAGGCCCGCAGAAGCACATAAGTAGATGCAGATGCGGCCATAGTAGAGAAGGGCAGGATCCGCAGGCGCGTGTATGGGACCACACCTGCGTGATCGCAGATGCAGGGTTTTGACTGCAGAAGTGGGTTTTGAGGTTTAAGTTAAAAACCGCACCTGCGATGGACTTTTCGCAGGTGCGGCAGATGCAGAAGTTCTGAGCAGAAAGTATATAAGGTCTCCTTCGCGAATTTCAGTTCATTTTCCACCATTTTTGGACGGCATTGGACCTTTTTAGGGCGATTTTGGGGAGGAATTCAGGGGTCTATCAGCAAGGTGAGTGGCTTGAGCCCTAATACTTGTATATGTGATGATTTTCCGTTGGTTAATCATGAAATTTGTTGCAATTATGGATGAAATTGGGTGAAATTAGGGCCTTTAATTGAGACTTAAATTTGAGGATTTAAGGGACAATTTAGGGTCGGATTATGATGGTTTTGGTATGTATAGACTCATGAGTGAAATGAGTTTCTAGTTTTGTAATTTTTATCGGATTTCGAGACGTGGGCCCAGGGGCCGGGGGACGGGTTTGAGTCTACTTCAGGATTTTTGGTCTAATTTGATAATTTTCATGTGGAATTCATTTCTTTAGTATATATTGATGATAATATACTCATTTTGGTTAGATTCGGAGAATTTGGAGGCCGAGTCAAGAGGCAAGGGCGGGTTAGAGTTTTGTCCAGTTTGAGGTAAGTAATGATTGTAAATCTCGTCCTGAGGGTATGAAACCCTGGATTTCACATCGTCTCACTACTTTGAAATGACACACATGCTAGATGACGAGCGTAAGGGCATGCACCATTGGAGATTGTGACTTGCTCTGTTCTGTGGCGATTATCAAGTTGCGTATTTGACATGGAAACTATTTGATACTTATGTGTATTGGACAGTACTACTATGTTTTGGGCTGAATGCCATATTTGCGCCTTGTGCCAAGCTGTTTGGACCCTTAGGGGCTTTTTACTACTATTCCTTACTGTTTTGATTTAATATTTGTACTTAGTCAAGCTATGTTTTACTGTTTTCATAACTCAGTCTTATTTACTCTGTTTTGATGCATAAAATGATATTTTGGGCTAAGTACCCCATTTTACTGATAGCCCGAGTGGCTTCAGAGGTTTCTGACTGAGTGAGGCCGAAGGCCTGTATTGTGAGGATATTGTGGGATCGAGCTATGTGCCGCAATATTTTGTTACTGATTTGGTGATCTTGAGAGGCCGATGGCCTGATTTGTTATTCCACGAGATGGCTTGTTATAGCGATTGGGTTATAAGAGCCTCTCCGAAGTCGGTACACCCCCAGTGAGCGCGGGTACCCTGAGTGAGTAATATGATGTTGCACAAAGGGGTTGTTCTTGATTCATATTGTGCCCCAGGGGCTGATTCTGGGAGATGTTATGCCCGAGGAGCAGTTTATGATACATGTTTTGCCGATGGGCTATTTATGATTTTTATCACTTTTACTCTAAGATTCATTGAACCTCTGTTGAAACTGTTGGAAAAATATATTTCAAATGATTTTTATTGAATTTGGATTTTTACGATATCAATTGATTTATATACTATTTTGAAAACATACTGTACTTACTGTGATTTTATGACGTGGATTTATGTGTTTCTTACTGCTAAACCTTTATTTACCTTTATTACTTACTGAGTTGGCCTACTCACATTACTCCTGCACCTTGTGTGCAGATTCCAAGGGTCTCTAGACATGATAGCGAGCGTTGATCTTTCATCTGTCGCTGATATTCGAAGTTGGCAAGGTAGTTGCATTGCGATCGCAGCCTTGCTCTTCTCCCTCTTATCTTCCTAAGAATTTATTTGTATTTTCCAAACTGCAATAATCCTATTTGTTATCGGATAGTCCTTAGTAGATGCTCGTGACTTGTGACACCTCGATGTCAGGCCTTTTGTTCTTTCCGCACTTGTTATTTAGACCTATGCTGTGAAGTTTTATCAATTAATATATTAAAACATCTTTATTATGAAATGTTGATTTGTTTTAAGATTGTGTCGGCTGACCTAGTTCCATAATAGGCATCATCACGATCGGGTTGATTTTGGCGTTGTGACATCTACACAAACAGAACACTTAGAAAAATTATTAATATTGATTACAGGAATTAATTCCATCTTTCTAAGTATTTTAATAGATGCAATATTAACATGACCTAGTCTACCATGCCACAAATCAATAGACTCAGCAATATAAGCATAATTGAAAGTACTAGCATTATTAGTAATCTCTTGAGTGATGTTTAGTATAAATAAACCCCCACTAAGGTAACGCTTCCCAACAAAGTCCCCCTACCCACGAGAAATAACAACTTTATCAGATTCAAAAACAAGTTTAACACATGCTTTGTTGAGAAGTGCACCACAAAACAAGTTTCTACAAAGGGAAGGTACATACAAAACATTGTTCAAGGCTAAGTTTTTTCCAGAAGTTAACTTAAGTAGAACTTTTCCTTTACCCAAAACTCCAGCTGTAGTGGAGTTACACAAGTAAACACACTTTCCATCAGTAGATTCCTCAAAGTCGTGAAATAACTCCTTATTGAAGAAAAGGTTCCTTGAAGTGCCTGTGTCTAGTATCCAGTCAGTTTTGTTAGCCACCATGTTTGCCTCAATGACCACAGCAGCAATGATGTCATCACTGTCAACGCCCCCTTTTTCTAAATCGAAATCGGGTTTACGACATTTTGGGAAGACAACTTTATTCCCGTTTGGGAATTGGGTTTTTGGAATTGAAGAGTTGCCACCTAACGATTAAGTGCATTAGGACACTAAGGGTTTTGAGTTTGAAAACCAGAGTTCGAGTAAGGGCTAGAAATTATTTCAAGGGGAAGGTGTTAGGCACACCTCAAGATCCACTAGTGTGGTTCCCGGCCATGCTATGTTGTGACTTTAATGCAAATAAGTATACAAATAATTTTACACCTAAGGGTTACAAATAGATACATGACAAGAATATTGGAATCAAGATCTACAACTTGTTTGAGGGGAGAGTCCAAATGCAGAAAATTAATCAAGACATTGAATAAAGAAGAAAAATTTAGAAGAAAAAGAGTAATGCAGTAAAATTAAAAAGGAGTTTTGGGTAGTTTAAAAACATAATTTTATTGATACTAAACAAGGTTACATAAAGGAAAGAGGTCCTAGGTTTGTAAAACACATGGATCATCCACACAACACCGGTAACCAATCGTATGCATGGTGTTATCGTGTGATCATCATCTCCATGTCTACCCTTCCCACCTCGTTAAGGTATTAAGCGCGGAATGGTATCGTTACCTACTGCATGCTATTACTCGTCCCACCTAACAGCCCCGGAGGCATTTAGGACTAATAATCCTAAAAGGAGGGAGCTTGGCTTTTCAGAGGTTTTAAAAGGATAAAATTCTAGGGCGACAACCAAAACACATAAAGCAGTTAATGGGAAATAAGGACAATTAAAGGCTCAAGTAGGCCTCCTCACTTAAAGAAGCGAATTGTTTAGCATGTCTT
>MU671991.1:5033-26532 GCA_026770625.1 Nicotiana glauca
AACTCAAGTCATATATTTCTTCAATAATAATTCCATATCAATAAATCATGGCCTTTGCAATAATCTCAAACTTCGAAGGAAATAAATATGAATATCCTTAGTTTGCTTTAGTGGAGTGCAATCTTTTGGAATAATTTGAAGCGTGCCATGCCAAATAAAATCTCAAAACCCACGGCCCTCATTTAATTAATTTTAATCCTTTAGGAATCGAGGTGTGCCATTTAGTTGAATTTTCCATGGCTCTCGCAAAATTAAAAAACGCGTAGTTTGCTTTAGGCGCGTTATTTTAATAATTTACCTTCCTAAATTCGGGTGCGCATTTCATGTGACCCAAATCCAAATCTCACAACGTTAAATAAAATGTTTCTCGGACTTCGAGTGCATTTCATGTGGTGTGGTCCAAAGACTCGATTTAGATGACGTTGAAATCTTCTTTAAAATAATTAAAAGCGGTTTAAAAGGAATAAAATGCACAATAGACTAAACATGTATTAAAATCAGATAATAGGCCAATTATGATAGTTTAAATGACCGTGCTAGAACCACGGAATCCGGAGGTGCCTAACACCTTCTCTCGGGTTAACAGAATTCCTTATTCAGAGTTCTGGTTCGCAGACTTCAAAAAGAAAGTCGAAATTTTCCTTGATTTGGGATTTAAAATAAACAGGTGACTTGGGACACCAATTAAAATATTTCAAGTGGCGACTCTGAAGAAAAATCAAATAAATAATCTCATTTCGAATAATGTCACTTTAATTGAAAAACTTCCTCGTACCATCTTAGGGTGTGTAAAAAGGAGGTGTGACACATCAACTATCTTAATGATCCCTAACTCATCAGTCATTAGTGATGGTTCGTACATCTTACGTTGCTAGTTTGGACGATCTCATCTCTGCCGATATACATCGCACTTGCTTGTTCAGCATCCGAGTAATTGTTAGAATGTCCCATATTAGTTGAGAAGACGTATTGTAATGATCTTGAACAATTTTTAAACCGTGAGTTAACTCAACTAATGAATGGCAATGTAACAAACAACATACTTTAGAAGCAAGAAGTGGAAAAGTAACAACAACAACAACTCGGTATAATTTCACTTAGTGGGATATGAGGAGGGTAGTGTGTATGCAGACCTTACCCCTATCTTGGGGTAGAGAGGCTGTTTTCAAATAGACCCTCGGCATCCTTCCCTCTAAGAACTTTCCACTTTGCTTTTGGGAGACTTAAACTCACAACCTCTTAATTAGAAGTGGAGGTTGCTTCAAGTGAAATTTGATTTTTCAAACATAAGAGCCGACCCCCATGTGCTGCAAAGCAAATGCTATATATATACATATATATATATATATATATATATTGTCGAAGAAACTAAGCATAGGGTTGTTATGACTTATGTGTAGTACCTAATTTAGGCCAGGCAAGGAATTGCCGACTATGGGCACTTTCTTTTGTTGGTCTTGCTAGTGGCCGCATGGTCATTTTCTCCTGCTCATGCTTTTTGTTTGTAAACACTTAACCAAAAAAAAAAAGTAGTGAAAGAGAGGTGCTCATTCGAGTAGGTCAAAAAGCGAGAGGCAATAGATGTAATAAACAATTCCACTCACTTTTAAGACTTAAAACAGTTTTTTTGGTAGACTATCAATATCAAATCAGGCCCCGAAAAATAGTTTTAGAGGCTAATGAAAGCCACAAATATTCCACTGATGAGACGTTTACGAAAATGTTAAGCGTTCTTAGTTTTGCATAATGACACTAACTTGGGACAAAGGCCAATTTCAAGGTTGTCATGATATATAATGCCAGAATTGAAATAGTAGTTAATTTTATATCATAACTACAGCATGTTGCGTTGTTACGTTGATATTACACCGCCCATGCTTTGCTTGCCCAACTTGTGTCCAATTATTGAGTTACCAGCAGGACTGTCTAGGAGTTACTATGAACAAAACGTCTAATCATTTCATCTACTCATAAAGGAAACAAGGAATTAACAATGAGAAATTTGCTTGAAAATTTAACTCGCATGCAGGTGCAAAACATGATCCGCATTCGCCAAAAACTTTCTTATATATGGTGTATAAATAATAATTTGATATTGATATATTATACACACGATAGGCCGATGTCATTTGAAAATAATACAAATTTAAAAAAATATCAATTTGGGACCAAAAAAAAAAGAACGTTTAAACCAACAAAGACTTGCAGTCACACTAGTTTATAAAATGAATTATCATAGTCCTAGACTCACACTAGTATTCTAGTATTTCGTGCTTAAAAAACTCAAAGTACATCAAGAAAAAGTAATAAGAAGATAAATGCAAAAGAAGTTGAGCAAATTTTTAATATTTGACAATTTTTCCTTATAGAGAATTCGTACATCCTGATCTCTAACAACTAAATTGTCCCGTTAGATACAAATTTTGATTTGGAATGATTGTTACTGTTTCGTTAGGCCTGTCACTAAACTAGAGTTGTACTTGCCAACTCTCTATTTAGACCCTCCTAGTAAACCGGCGTTCATACATATATTTAGTTTGAAACTTCAAAAAAAAGTTTATGAAATTGTATTGGAAAAGAGTTATTCAAAGTTGATATTATATTTGGACATGCATTTTACTTTTAAAAAAAGTTAAAGTTTGTGAGTGAAAGAATTTAATTCATCCAAAAATTGGCCTAAACTAGTTTTTGAAACTTCTTCATTTTTTTTCAAAAACTAATCAAATTCTAGAGAAGCGTTTTTTTTCCAAAAGTGCTTTTGGAAAAAATAGTTTTGGAGAGAAGTAGTTTGTATTTGGCTAATCACTATGAAAAGCACTTTTGATTAATAATGTGTGTGGCCAAGTTTTTCAAAAAGTGCTCTTATATATCAAATTACGAACAAGGATATGAATAAATTTACTTAATAATTAATATTATAAGTAAATAAATAATCTCAAGAATATATTATTAAAGACAATAATTAAAAAAAATTCATTTTATTTAAGTAAAATATAAATATAAAATTAAAAAGTAGTTTAATTTGTATAATATAATTTAAATCTATTAACAAAATTTCAACAAATATAAAAGTATTTATTCCTAAAGTCATTATATATTAGAAAGTTATCCTAAAAATAACAATACTTTCAATTTTTTCCCGAAAAAAATTATAAAAATCTATGTGCAAACGAGGAGCTAAGTATCCGCTATCAACTCTTTTCCATTTTAATTTTGACTTTTTCGGTTTGCAAGTACCCAGTCCTTAACTTGAATTTCTCCCCTTTTTACACCAAGTAATCTGGGCCTCTATGAATATACCATTCCATCTGAACCCAGGTAGGAAGTGAGGAAATAATGGGCCTAAAAAAGCAATATTCAAATGAAATTTTTACACCCTATAGAAAACCTTAGTACTCTACTTATTTTAAATAAATACTATTTTAAAATATTACATCCTATAAATATCTTTTATTCTTTATAGCAAAAAAATCTAAATATAGTTACATCCTACAATTAAGGCACCATATATGCTAAATATTATTTTTCTCTCTCCCTTTTTGTATTTTCTCTCACATAATTACCGCGTATCTGCAAATTCCAATACAATCTCTCTCTGTTTGCGTACAACCAGACTCTCTTTTCCCACAAACCCTAGTTTCTTAACTCTTCTCCCACCCAAATTCTCAATTTTCTGTTCCGCGTCACCAACGTTATCTATGTGCATATTCGATAAGAAATACAGATTGGAATTACTAACCGTATTTGTGGAGGGTTTGAGCGGAGACCCAATTCACTGCTGGAGTCAAGAAAGAACGTAACCAAAACCCCATTTGTAATTGGAGTAGCTATTGATTTATTCTTCTCACCATAGCTTCTGTTGGCTTTGTTCTACTTCTTGACTGGAATTGGCAACAACTTTCTCGTTGAGTTCAAGCTTGAGGATTGGGTTTTTACTTGTAAGTGTAATGTGAAAAGGAAAAAAACAAGGAATTTGCCTCATGGCTGACCAACCGGAATTAATGGTTGGCCGCCGGGCGGCGAAGTCATAGGGCTGTTTCTCTCTAGATCGCCCAAATCACCTATTTGTATTAAGTTGTATTCGAATGTATTCTTCAGCTGTATTCACTTGTATTCAGGTTTAATCAGTTGTATTTAACTATTTTATTCAGCAGAAGTTAGTTGTATTTTGTTGCATTCAAGAGTTTATTCAACTGTATTCAATTGTATTTTTGTTGTATTCAAGTGTTTTATTCAGATGAATTAAGGTGTATTTTATTGTATTCAATTGTATTATTCATATGTATTTCTCTTTATTCAGCTATAATCTTTATTATGTATCTTTCAAATACATATTAATGAGTGATCGTTTTAGTTCGTTGAGTTAAATTAGGAGAATATCATGTGATTTTATTTCCTTCCGTTTTTAGCGCATATACGTTACTGTATTTAATGTTAATGTCGCTTGAATACAGCTAAATACATGTCAAACTTAGCTGAAATTCCAGATTTTACGCCTATATTTTTTGTTGTATTAATGAATACAACAGCTTAAATACATAAAATACATTGTATAAAATCATAAAAGGTATCTATAACACGTAATATAACAAAGGGTATCTATAAATAACTAATTACACCAAAAAGATGGTGTTTTATGAAAAATTTCCTATTCAAATCCAACAAACTACTAATTTGGTCCACATTTTAATCAAAAGTGAGATTTTTACATGGTTGCTCCCTTTTTAAAAACTATTTTGATAAATGATAGTAATCTTTGTTTATTCCAAAACTGGCACCTTTTTTTACTTTTTTAGCACTTTCAAGTTGGTAACTCATTAACTAAGGGATCCATTTTCCCTCTCTCTTCCATAATTTTCTTATTCTCTTCCATAAATAATACTTACCAAATATATTAAAGATTCTGAAAAAAGAATATCTAAAAAATAATCCGCTCTTTAACGAGGTTGCACAATGAGAATTTTAGTAATTTTTTTGTTTATGTTTTAAACTTTTTACTGTAAGATTTTATTTTTACTCATAATATACCTTTAATATATTTCAAGTATATTATATTTGTGATAATTTATAATGTAAATATTCCATCAATAGGTCATATATAATTTTTATATGTATTTTATACCATATATATATAAATAAATAAAAATATACCATATATATTCTTTATAAATGTGTATTATACTTTATATATACCACTATTATATAACTTATCACATATTATTTTTATTCATACTATACCTTTAATATATTTCAAGTATATTATATTTGTGATAATTTATAATATAAAATATTCCATCAATATGTCATATATAATTTTTATATGTATTTTATTTTAGGATATGTAAATATTTAGGTGCTGTGGATGAAAATAACTAATGTTGCTATAATTTTACAAATTTTCTTTAGATATTGCCTAATTATGTTTTTTTACTCAAAAGTCTTAAATTATTGTCCTAGTTTACTTGTCCCATGGGCAACACTTTTAATTTTTGACCTTAAAATTCTGTCCATGAGGCAAGCAGGGTCAAAAGTTGAAGACCACGCCAAAATGTGACATATTTCTGCAGTTTTTTGCCCTGTAACTACTAGCTAACTGGAGAATGGAACTTAGATAAAAATTGGAATTTTTACACAAATAGCCGATAGAATTCATTATTTATTTTTCCTAGCCGGTATACATAGAATACACACAAATATACATATATAAATATAGTCACCAACTATTTTTAATTTAATAGATTGTGTTGGCCACTATTTGAGTTAATTCTTCTACAAGGGGGTTACCTTGACCGCCATTTTAATTGTAATAAAGTCATTTTCCATGTTGGGCGTTGGCGCGACCTGTATTAATCTAATTTCTTAAACAAAGAAAGACATTCCACTTAGGTCTTTTAATTGTATAAAAGAATCTTCATTTTCTTCTTGTTCGAATTGGAATGAATAAGAAACAAATCTTGATTCCATGATAGGTGTATTTTCGTTTAGAATTTTGTGGTACATCCATCTCCAGATTTATTAGAAAAAGATTAAGATGATACATGTACTTAATTAACTAGAACTTGTCAATGCGGTTTTAAGATGTTAAAAGGATACTATAAAATAAATAGACATCCTAAGCATATACCGTTAAAGTCTAAGATAATAAGTAAGAACAAAATAGAAGGGAAGTCTTTTACAGATTTCCATTTTAACTCAGCGTGAAACTACTTCTTTCGCGCAAAAGAATTACGTGTTTTTCCTTAAGTACCCCTACTCTAACCTTTAGTTAACAATTAATAAGCAAAAATCCAGATAATTTATATGTTACCTAAATTTATTTAAAATTGTGTATTATAATTAGTTGGTAATGCATTTTTTTTGTTAATAGACATGGGGAAGAAGAATGTCCGGTAATGGAGGTAGGGATGGCAAATGGAACAATGTGGGGCGGTGTAGGCGCGGGGCGGGTTCTCTCTTAACCCGCAAAATTTCAACCGATCCCGCCCCACATAGCTCTTTTAACCCGCATCCACCTGGCCCGCGTCCACCCGCACCGCCTCGTCCCGCAACTTTTTTAGTTATGTGAAAAATGAGTATTTAAACTCATGCGAAATTTGCTCATTGTTGAGTTTCTTTTTAATATTGAAAGGTATTAAAAAGAGGGTGAATGAGAAATAGAGGGAAATGAAAATTTTGAGTAAAATTTTAAGTTTCCATCTCTTTTTAATGAGACATTGTCCCTCATTGGTAGAGGATAAGAGTTTTGGTGGGTTTATATACAAATGCACTTCATGTAGCTCATAAAGATTTAGGAAGAAGGCAAGCCTCGCGCTGTCGTCATCGTCGCTCGCTCGGCTACGGCTTCGGCTTCGGTCAAATGATCGATTGATTAATTTTTTGGACCAAATTTATTTGTTAATAGTGAATATTAACTAATATAATACATGTTGCAATAGCAGCCGCTCCAAGTGCTTGCTCCATAACAAGTTAATTCTTGATCCATAAGAAGCTAGTGCTTGTTTCACCATAGAGGAGGGTGGGGGGATTTCTTACAAACTGGCTGCTATAAATATGAGCAACATCAGTTGGAGAATGACACCGAAAATTAAGAGCTATTGATCTTCTCTTCACAGAAAACTCAACGTTGACTATACTTTGTATTCCTTCCTCTCAGAAGTTCCATTCGACTTCTGAGTTCTCCTCCCTTGTTCTGCATTATTTTAAACTACAAACAAAGTATCCGAAAGTGTGATTTGCTGCCGAGCTTTGTGTTCGCTAAAACACTGGGGTTTGAAGTATCGCTACACCAGTGTGTAATTCATTCTATCCTGGGAGGAAATAATCCATAACCTTGGGTAATAGGAGGGGATTAAATTCCTTAAGGAAACACTGTGAATTCAGTGGGCTCGAATTATTTACTGTTTCATTTATATTTACGTTTATACGCTAACGTTCTATTTTTCAGAATTATTATTTACAAATACAGGATAATAACCAAGAACCAACAAGCTTAAGGAATTTAATAAATTTTATTTTTCTATTTATTTTATCTTTATTATTTTGGAAACTAAAACCTTTGTGGTTTTGTATACTCCCGTTTTGGAGAGAAAAGCCTTCGTGGCGTTTTGTTGGAGATTAAAATCTACGTGATTTTTTAACTTCAATTTTAAACGTTTGTTTGTGTTATTTTTTCCAGAAAAAATGGCAAATGAAAGCGAAAACAAAGTTGTTTCGATGATGACTGTCAACGCATCGACAAACCATATAACGACGGTGACTGTCAACGCATCGACAAGCCAAACACTGGCGTTGGCACCGGCAGAAAAACCCAGAAAATTTTTTGGGATTGATTTCAAGCGGTGGCAGCAGAAGATGTTCTTCTACTTGACTACGTTATGTCTACAGAAGTTCATCAAGGAAGATGTTCCTGATCTGCCCGATGAAACTCCAGAGAATGAAAGCTTTCTCGTGATTGAGGCATGGAAGCATTCTGACTTTCTGTGCAAGAATTATATTCTTAGCGGACTGGATGATAATCTGTATAATGTATACAGTGGCGTGGAGACGTCAAAAGAATTGTGGAATGCGCTTGAAAAGAAATACAAAACTGAAGATGCCGGGATGAAGAAATTCATCGCCGCAAAATTTTTGGACTACAAAATGGTATATGGCAAGTCTGTTATTATCCAAGTCCAGGAATTGCTAGTGATTATTCATGATCTACTTGCTGAAGGTATATTTCAAATGAATGTTGAAGGTATATTTCAAATACTGAAGTTGAAAGTAAAATTTTTAGTTTTTTTACTAACGGAATCTTCATTGAAGGTCTTGTCATCAATGAAGTATTCCAAGTAACAACAATACTTGAGAAGTTGCCTCCATTGGAAGGACTTCAAAAATTATTTGAAACACAAACGAAAAGAGATGTCCCTTGAAGATCTCATTGTTCGGTGGAGAATCGAAGAGGACAATAAAGCTGCTGAAAGGAGAGGCCGTGGAAATTCAACAATAATGAGAGCATATATTGTTGAAGATAACAAAAAGAGAAAGAAGGCTTCTGGTCCAAAATACAACCCAAGCAAGAACTGGTTAAGAGAAAACTGCTACAACTGTGGGAAAATTGGACACAAATTTATGGAATGTCGTGCTCGAGAGAAAGACAAGAAAAGAGGTCAAACGAACATGGTAGAAAAACATGATGATGTTGATGACTTGTGTGCCATGCTCTCTGAATGCAACTTGGTGGGAATCTGAAGGAGTGGTGGATTGGTTCTGGAGCCACTCGCCATGTTTGTGCCGTGAGAGAAGCATTTTCTACATATGCTTCTGCTGGACCCGAAGAGACGCTTTCTATGGGAAATGATGCTAAAGCAAAAATTAAAGGATATGGGAAGATATTTCTCAAGATGACTTCTGGCAAGGTCATGAATTTAAACAATATCCTTTATGTTCCCGAAATTAGGAAGAACTTAGTCTCTATTGGACTTCTTGTAAAGCACAATTTCAAGTGCATTTTTGTATCCGACAAGGTAGTCATAAGTAAGAATGAAATGTTTATAGGAAAATGTTACCTTACAGAGGGCCTTTTCAAGATGAATATAATAATTGTCGAAAAAAAATAATAAAACTTTAGCTTCTTCTTACTTACTTGAGTCAAATAATTTATGGCATGAACGTTTGGGTCATGTCAATTATAAAACCTTGCGGAAAATGATTAACTTGGAAGTATTGCCTAAGTTTGAATGCGAAAAATCAAAATGTCAAATATGTGTGGAATCTAAGTATGTTAAACATCCTTATAAGTCGGTTGAAAGGAATTCAAATCCCTTAGACTTAATTGACACAGATATTTGTGACATAAAGTCAATACCATCTCGTGGTGAAAAGAACTATTCCATAACTTTTATTGATGACAATACTCGATATTGTTATGTTTACTTACTTAATAGTAAAGATGAAGCAATAGATGCATTCAAGCAATACAAAAATGAAGTTGAAACTCAACTTAACAAGAAAATCAAAATGATAAGAAGTGATAGGGGTGGTGAATATGAATCTCCTTTTGAACAAATATGTTTAGAATATGGAATTATTCATCAAACAACGGCCCCTTACACGCCCCAATCCAATGGGATTGCAGAAAGAAAGAATCGTTCATTAAAGGAGATGATGAACGCATTATTAATAAATTCTGGATTGCCACATAACTTGTGGGAGAAGCCGTTCTTACGGCTAGCCGAGTACTAAATCGAGTACTCCATGAAAACACAATCCATTCCATATGAAAAATGGAAAGGAAGGAAGCCCAACTAGAATTATTTGAAAGTGTAGGGGTGTTTGGCAAAAGTGCAAGTTCCTAAATCCAAAAGGGTAAAAATAGGACCGAAAACTGTTGATTGTATTTTCATAGGATATGCGACCAATAGTAAAGCATATCAATTTCTGGTTCATAAATAAGAAAATCCCGACATTCATAATAATACGGTTATAGAATCAGATAACGCTTAGTTCTTTGAAAATATATATCCACATAAAAAGGAATGCAAGTCGATTGGTGAAGGATCTAAACGGCCTCGGGAAGAAATAAAAGGAAGTACATTTAATCAGGAGGATCTAAGACGTAGTAAACGTCAAAGAACGTCTACTTTATTTGGACCAGATTTTGTGACTTTCTTATTGGAGAATGAGCCTCAAATATTTAATGAAGCTATGTCTTCTTTGGAATCATTATTTTGGAAAGAGGCAGTCAATAGTGAAATACAATCCATATTGAACAACCATACATGGGAATTGGTTGATCTTCCTCCTGGAAATAAACCTTTAGATAGTAAATGGATTTTTAAAAGAAAAATGAAAGATGATGGCAAGACAAGACTTGTTGTCAAAGGGTATAGACAACGAGAAGGTCTTGACTACTTTAATACATATTCTCCAGTAACGAGAATTACATCCATAAGACTGCTAGTCGCTATAGCTGCAGTTTATGGTCTTGAATTTCATCAAATGGACATAAAGACAGCCTTCTTAAATGGAGATTTGGAGGAAGAAATCTACATGAAACAACCTGAAGGGTTTGTGGTTCCAGAAAAAGAAAAGAAGGTATGTAGACTTGTTAAGTCCCTCTACGGACTAAAACAAGAACCCAAATAATGGCATGTGATATTTGACCAAACAATGTTGTCAAAAGGTTTTAAGATAAATGAATGTGATAAATGTGTGTACATTAAAAATGTTCCAAATCACATAGTCATTGTTTGCCTATATGTGGATGATATGCTAATAATGAATAATGATATTGCCAACATAAATGCGATTAAGTGTATGCTAACTAGCAAGTTTGATATGAAAGACTTGGGAGTTGCGGATTTAATTCTGGGGATTAAGATCCAAAAGACTCCTTAAGTTCTGGCATTGTCACAATCTCATTATATTAAGACAGTACTTGAAAAATTCAAGCACTTAGGGCTTAAAAGTTGCAAAGACTCCAATTGACGTGAATCTTGCATAGCAAAGAATAAAGGCCAAAGTATATCACAATTGGACTATTCTCGTGTGCTGGTATGCTTAATGTATATCATGAATTGTACACGACCAGATATAACTTGTGCTATAAATAAACGGAGTCGATACACGAGCAATCCAAGTCAATCTCATTGGATGGCAAGGAAACGAGTTTTGGGATATTTAGAACATACCCAAAACTTTGATTTGCACTACAATAAATATCTTGCGGTGATTGAAGGATATTGTGATGCAAATTGGATCATCGATTCAACTGTTTCGAAGTCCACAAATGGATATGTATTCACTATTGGTGGAGGAGCGGTATCTTGGAAGTCGTCCAAACAAACTTGTATTGCCCGCTCTACAATGGAGGCTGAGTTCAAAGCCTTAGATAAAGCCGGTGAAAAAGCTGAATAGCTCCAAAATTTCTTAAAAGACATTTTATTTTGGCCCAAACCGTTGGCACCAATATGCATACATTGTGATAGCCAAGCGGTAATTGGAAGGGCTGGGAGCATTATCTATAACGGTAAATCTCGTCATATACGACGAAGACATAAAATCGTTAGGCAACTACTCTCTAGAGGAATTATCATGATTGACTATGTAAAGTCAAGTAATAATGTGTCGAATCCACTTACAAAAGGCCTAACTAGAGAGGTAGTTGAGAAATTATCAAAGGGAATGGGACTATGACCGAGAACAAGTCATTGTGGCGGTAACTCTACCTAGAAGATTGGAGATCCCAAGATCTAGGTTCAAGGAGATCAAACAAAGTCATTAATGATGGTTCAGCATTGTCAACAAAAATCTTGGTCCATTCTCGTGATGAGACAATGTTCAGTACCAAGGATAAAGCATTAAGGCTTTTTAATGATTTTTAAATTTGATGCGGGGAATATCAAATAGTGTATCTACGGGATAACACGTTTAGGAATCACCTATTTAAGTGTAAAGTGTTAGCCGCTTCAAGAAAAATTCTGCAAGGCCAATTCTCTACGCACTTATGAAATCAGGCGGTGTTCATGGCTGAAACGAACACAACAATGATAACCAAAGACGGTTAAGGATTGATTGTGTGACTTATGGTTGTCTAGGTATACACTAAAGTTCGACGGTTAAAAGATATCAAATCTACTGATCAACCGAGTATATCCGATATAAGTTCACTACGAAAAGTTCAAAGGAAAACCTACTTATCCAGATGCAATTAATCTTTGCTTGCCAATCACACAAGTTTATCATGCATACTTCCGTGATATAGCTATTCCCCATTCATGTGGGAGATTGTTTAGTTTCTTTTTAATATTAAAAGGTATTAAAAAGAGGGTGAATGGGAAATGGAGGAAAATAAAAATTTTGAGTAAAATTTTAAGTTTTCCTCTCTTTTTAATAAGATATTGTCCCTCATTGGTAGATGATAAAAATTTTGGTGAGTTTATATACAAATGCACTTCATGTAACTCTTAAAGAGTTAGGAAGAAGGCAAGCCTCGCGTCGTCGTCGCTCGTTCGGCTTCGGCTTCGCTTACGGCTTCGGCTTCGCCTTCGGATTCAGATTCGGATTCAGATTTGGTCAAATGATGGATCGATTGATTAATTTTTTGGACCAAATTTATTTGTTAATAGTGAATATTAACTAATATAATCCGTATTTGTAACGAATATTTTTCAATCCGTGTATTGTACCACCAGTTACAATAGCAGCCGCTCCAAGTGCTTGTTCCACAACAATCAAGTGCTTGCTCCACAACAAACTAGTGCTTGCTCCATAACAAGCTAGTGCTTGTTCCACCATGTGGGGGGGGGGGATTTCTCACAAACTGGCTTCTATAGGAGAATGACACCGAAAATTAAGAGCTATTGATCTTCTCTTCACAGAAAACTCAACGTTTGGCTATACTTTGCATTCCTTGCTCTCAGAATTTTCATTCGACTTCTGAATTCTCCTCCCTTATTTTGCCTTGTTTTAAACTACAATCAAAGCATCTGTAAGTGTGATTTGCTGCCGAACTTTGTGTTCGCTGAAACACTGGGGTTTGAAGTACCGCTACACCAATGTGTAATTCGTTTTATCCTGGGAGAAAATAATCCATAACCCTGGGTACTAGGAGGGGATTAAATTCCTTAAGGAAACACTGTGAATTCAGTGAACTCGAATTATTTACTGTTTCATTTATATTTACGTTTATACGCTAACGTTCTATTTTTCAGAATTATTATTTACAAATACAGGATAATAACCAAGAACCAACACTCACTTGCTTTAAAAAAAATTCTTAAGCAATCTTACAGCGACATTCACCTCATCACATTGCATTCACAGAATTCCTTTTTTGGGCAACTTTCTTTTTCCTTTTTTTCTTGTAGCTGACAGATTCAAACGAGGTTGTTGACGAAGAGATAGATCCGATCATGAAGCTTGCCGCTTCATTTCTTTTTGTATCTTCATTTTAATTTGTAATTTTAAATTTTTGTATTATTCTTCATTGATATTTGTTATTTCCATGGATATTATGGAAAGAAGTTGAATGCCATCAGACGACTTTATAAACATATAAACCCAATTATCTTTTTTCTGAAAAGCTGTTTTGGTCAGAATATTAAAATGTGATTTACAAATATTTAAAATAATAAAAGAAATATTTGTCATAAGCTGATTGTGAAATTTTCTTTATAAATGTCCGAATAATTTTACGTTAATTGATGAGCGATATTTTTATAATTTTGCGAAAATGAGTATTTTTATTCGTACCCGCAAAAAATTATTTTTTTTTAGTTTAATCCGCACCGCCCTTCATATGTCTAAACTAGCACCACCCTGCACCCTCATCGAGGTCAAAACATTGAAAGAAAGTTAAAAAGTTGGAAAATTAGGAACTAACTATGCAACTTGAAGTATCATATTAATTTGATCAAAGGAGAATATGAGCTGACTAGTATGAACAAATGGCATAAATACATAAGAAAGCTAATTAAAGCAGTATAAAATATTTTTAAAAGTCCAATTATGCACAATCATTTAAAAGTGAAGATTTTCTAAGTCCAACTTATATTTATAACTTCAAAAGAAAGTTCGGAAGTTGTTAACTCTTTTGTAATGCAAATTAATGTCAAGGAAATCTAGTTTTTTTAATTATCAAAATTATCCCTATTGTATAATTAATCATAACTTTAACCAAATTATGATATTACACTTAATAGAACACATCACGCCTATTATCTATCACCTCTTCTTTCTTTTTCCCTCTTTCGCACAAACTCTTCCTTTCTTTTTTCTTTTAAGAAAGTGACCTCTTTGGTTACTAATTTAACTTTTTATAAACAGTTATAAATAGCTATCGTTTAAATTATTTGATTATTTAGTTTTTTGCACTCTAAGAATGTAAAAATTATGCTGTTTTAAAGTAATATATGTCACACCTTCTTTTTTTTTCTTTTTCTTTTTCCTTGCTCTAAAATCCTACTTAAATTAATTAAACCTCAATCAAATCCTAATTTACATCTAATTTATAGAATTAAACTTAATAATTTATCTCTACCATTTAAATAATTGATTAACTTAAAACTAATAAAAGAAAATTACTAATTTAAAACTAAAAGCTAAAAAAATGTAAAAATGATCCTGATTTTTGTTTAATAAAGCAATTGGCTGATGTAATTAAATCCTAAATGCAATTAAGAACTAAAATGCTATGCATGAAATATTTTAGACATTTTTGGTCGTTTTCTCATGATTTTAAAATGTTAAATATGCAACTAAATGCAAAGAAAAATTAACAAGAAATTCCTAAAAATTCTATAAAAATTAAAATAATTAAAAAATTCCTATTTTGTGAATTTTGTAGGAGTATTTTAGAGGGCAAAAATTACGTGCTCACAGCTGCCCCTCTTTGCTCGAAAACACAAAGAGTTTTCGGGCAAAGATAAAGTGAGCAATTACGAGCAATTTTTGCCCGTTTGGATACTCCACAGGATGCATTTTTGAAAAAGTTTTACCGAACCTTCCTTCGGAGGTTACCTACATATCCTTGGCTATAAAGGAATCAAGTTAGTGTAGTTCTGAAAGTTTTGGTAGCTGGGACTACCGAGAAGTTGTGATTTCATTGATGTTGCAGCTGCTACTATTTGCTGAACTCCTAATTACACCACGATCAAAATAAAAAGAAACTAAGCAAGTCTATCAACTATGCATTACAAAATTACTATCTAAAGGTATTCAGAAACTTAATCTTGAATTTTCTACAGTCCTGTTGTGCATCTCAAAGTGTTGACTCGCACTCTTGAGGCGAGCTTCTGCTACTTCAAACTTGAATTGACCCTATTCTTCAGGCAAGTTCCTGCTGTTGTCTTGAATCTTGAAGTGAATTCTGAAATGACTTCCCTCGTTCTCCAGGTGAGCGCCTACCAGTGATTTGAAAGTTGAAATAACTCTAAAAGAATTCACTCATTCTCCAGGTGGGCTCCTGCAACTGACTTAAAACTTGAAATAAATTCCCTCGTTCTCCAGGTGGGCACCTACAACTGACTTAAAACTTGAAATGAATTCCCTCGTTCTCCAGGCGGGCGCCTTCCACTGATTTAAGACTTGAAATAACTATAAAAGAATTCCCTCGTTCTCCAGGTGGGCACATGTAACTAACTTAAAACTTGAAATGAATTACCTCATTCTCCAGGCGGGCGCCTGCTGCTGACTTAAAACTTGAAATAACTCTAAAAGAATTCCCTCGTTCTCCAGGTGGGCACCTGTAACTAACTTAAAACTTGAAATGAATTCCCTCGTTCTACAGGTGGGCACCTGTAATTGACTTAAAACTTGAAATGAATTCCCTCATTCTCCAGGTGGGTGCCTGCCACTGGCTTAATATATGAAATGAATTCCCTCGTTGTCCAGGTGGGCGCCTGCCACTGACTTAAAACTTGAAATGAATGGTGGGTACCTTTCACTTATTTAAAACTTGAAATTAGTTCCCTTGTTCTTCAGGTGGGCGCTGTCACACCTCCTTTTTACCGTGCCCGCAGGGGCGTAAGGGAGTTTTTCCAATTAAAGGACGATCGAAACGGGATTATTTTAGTTTATTCAGAGTCGCCACTTGGGAGATTTATGGTGTCCCAAGTCACCGGTTTTAATCCCGAATCGAGGAAAAGAATGACTCTGTTAACAGTTCGCGAACCAGAAATTCAAGTAAGGAATTCTATTAACCCGAGAGAAGGTGTTAGGCATTCCCGAGTTCCGTGGTTCTAGCACGGTCGCTCAACTATCGTATCCGGCTTATTTATCTGATTTTAAAACATGTTGTAACTTATGTGCCAATTTTAACTTTTAACCGCTTTTATTCAAATTATTAAAGAAAATTGAACGTCGTTTAATATATGTCTTCGAATCGTGTCACATGAAATGCAACCGCAATCCTGAACACATTTGACTCGACGTTTTGGGATTTGGATTTGGGTTGCATGAAATGCACACCCGAGTTTAAGAAGGTAAGATTATTAAACACGCGCCTAAAGAGACTATTGCGTTATTATTTTGGGGAAGGTTGTGAAATTCGCAAAACGACCCCTCCCGAAATCTAAGTATTTATTATAAACCTCTATTGAGGGCCCCGCAGCTTGTGCGTTTTTATTTGGCGAGGCTCATCTCATTTATTTTTATTTAAGGGTATCCTAAAGCTACTATGATTTTCTAATTATTTGTGTCTCTAAAGATAAAGAAAAGGTCCTAATTAATTACATGTTTATAAATCCGAGCTTCGAGTTCAAGTCCGAATTCAAACAAAAGGAGGGACCCTCTTAGTTTGAACCCGCTACCTAACCCGAAGTCCAAACTTATAGTGTTAGATTATGGCAAATGCAAACGGAAAATTGCACTCGAGCTTGCACAAAGGGAGATTATTTCGTGCTTTATTCTATAAATGAATATTACTAAAGTTGAAATTATAAATAGAATACGGAATTGACAAACAATATTATCAAAACAAACTAATTATTCTCTAACTAATTTAGACCCACATTATTAGATGAATTGAACCGTTGCAATTAATTGTTTACAGCTATTTGAAACTAAAACCAACCTTAATCACTAATGCTTGCGAAACTTTGCTAAAACTTAATCAGACGCTTGAAAAATCTATTATATTCAAAGGAGCAATAACACGTCTTGTTCGAACTCAACTCATGCCTACTAGCTTAAGGACTTTAGTTTTATT
This sequence comes from Nicotiana glauca, assembly GCA_026770625.1. Classification (NCBI taxonomy): domain Eukaryota; kingdom Viridiplantae; phylum Streptophyta; class Magnoliopsida; order Solanales; family Solanaceae; genus Nicotiana; species Nicotiana glauca. Next base: position 22,225 of record MU671991.1, read on the forward strand.
ACACCGAACCAAACTTCGAATATATCAGACCTGCCGATCCTACAAAATTACTGGCCATTTTTTGACTCTGCCTAATATTTGCAGAACTAAACATGTCTAACACTGATTTCTCTTTGAACCATTCGAGCCCTTTTTTAACAAATAAAACGACTTGAAGCGATTTTGTAACTACTGAAAAGTGGATTGTTAAAAATAAATTAAGCTACATTACACTATGCTAATAATAGTAAACTTAAATAGTAAACTGAATGGACAAATACTCGTTAACAGCAGTTCATCAACTCAAAACAGTCCAGAATAGCTCAATCTCAATACAGTTTTAACAAAACTAAGATTAAAGTATTATGGACTAAACTACAGGCATTCATATGGACGAAAAACTTCATTTATTACTTCACTTCACAGCTTCATCACACATGATTAGAATGTGTACCTGGAAAATGCAATGAGGAGGAAGAAAAGAGGAAGGCCAGCTGCAGTAACAGCACAGCAGATGTAACAACAACAGATACCAGTCCTTAAAATAGCCAACGCAATAGTAACAGCAACAATATACCCCAACAACAAACTCAGGAAAACCAATTGAAACCCCAAAAATACCAACAGCAACACAGACGAACCAGGAACCCAGTGAAATCAAACCAGAAATACCAGCAGCAACACCAAACAAACAGACTCGACCAAAAGATGCAATGAAACAGTATGCTTTCTGATTTTCTGTTCTTTAACTCTCTAAGAAGAACACTCTCAAGAACTCTACTTTTTAATTGATTTTCAGTAGTCAAAGAAGACTAGACTCTCCAATTTTTCAACTCTCAATTCTGACCTCTTTTCGATTCAAAAGCCAGCCCCTTTTCTGTCAAAACTTAGCCTATTTATATCCCAAAACAGGCCTGCTAACTTTACCTTGAACTCCCCAGACTTTTAATTCTGCCCATCCCCTCTAAATCCCCACTCCTAATGTCTTATCTTCTTCCAAGTTATTTTGTTCCCAACACTTACATGTTTTGTCCCCTCTTGTTTCAATCAAAGGCCATGGGTGTACTATAGTATTCCTATTAACTCCCATGCCATTGTGTTATGTTCCCCATTGCTTATTAAACTAATGGTATCTATTACTCACTGAACATACCCTTAAGTTAGTCCACTTGCAGACCTGTTAAATCCCAAAATTACCCCCTTAGACCCCTGAATAATATTGCCCTAAACTTCTTAACTTGTATTAAAACCCTTCCATTCTAGCTTTGTTCAAACCTAACAACTGATCAAACTATCTCCTACTTGATCATCAAACACTACAGCTATAACCAACTCCAAGTCAAATTCAGACAGTGATTAAACAGAATTGAAGTAGTATGAGTCAAGGAATAAGGTTCATGTGAACAAATATACAGAACAGGGGGTGACATATAAATGAACAAGCAGTTTGGTTCAAAGAGAAAACTGAATACACCAACAGGTTCATTTCAATCACAAAAATCAGAACAGAAAGAAACAAACCTACTGACATGAACCAAACTATTATCAAGTTATTCTAGCATTCAAGCATGGAAACTAATCAACGATACTCATTTAATTGATTACACAGGCTATAACATTGAGCAATTAACAATAAACAATCAGAATAAACAGACCATCAAGTGATTCGAGTTTATTGACAAAAACAGGGAACTTATAAACTAACAAATTACATGGGTTATAACATATACTCGACCATGAACAGAAGCAAACTCGACCAAATAAAAGGTCAGATGGAGAAGGAGAACAACAATGAACAAAAGTCGAAAACAAAATTAATACAATAACCCAAACAAATAACAATAAACCAAAGGAACAAATAAAAGAGAGAAAAATACCTCAAAGACGAAATCAAAAAATAGACGAACCAGGTTCGAACTCTGACTCGAGCCCCTTTTTTTTGGGGGTAAAAATGGACTTTAATCGAGTGTTACCGACTGAGAACACTCGACTAAAGTCGATTGAGACCCCAATTCCTTTGTATTTCGGACAGACCCCAGGCTTTGGTTTTCTAGGGTTCTTGGGCTCGATAAGGGGTTCGAATGGTTATAGCAAGATTCGAACGGAACCAAAGGTGTTTTGGGCATGAGGGAGGTCAAGGGGTACCGTGGTGTGAGTTTGGGGTGGATTGGGGTAGGTCCAGGTTCTGCTCGAATCTTCAAATGAAGATTCGAGATGATGGGGGTTGATTCGAAGTAAACGGGTCCGAGATTTTGATTGGGGGTGGTCAGATGGTCAAGAGGTGTTAGTTTGGTGACCGACGGCGTTGTTGCCGCCGGGTTTCAAGCGAAGGGGTAGGGTGGCGGCCATTAGGGTTTTGGTTGTTTGGTCTCACTGAAAGAGACGAAGATAGGAACGGAGGTAGTGGCTTGGGGGTGGGGTCTGTTGGGGTGGTTACATATGAGGGGGGAAAAGTGATCCTGGCCGTTGGATCAACCGAGATCAACGGCCAGGATTGAACACTTAAACAGAACGACGCCGTTTGGGGCAAGGGCGGTGGGGACTTGGACCGGGTTGGGGCAAAATGTTTGGGCCTGGTTCTGTTCCAAAAACGAAACGGCCCAGTTCCTGATTTCTTCTTATTCTATTTTCATTTTTTCTTCTTTTTCTTTCATTTTTCTTTTGAATTCCTAATTACCAAAATTCCTAAATTAAAATGTAAAATCAAAAATTAATTTAAAATACTAATTAACTCTTAATAATAAATATCACACATAATTAAGCACCAATTTAAAATAAAATCACACAACTAGACCTTAAATGCTAAAAAATGCAATGTACATATTTTTGTGATTTTCCATTTTTGTAAAACAAACTTAATTACTCCTAATTGTAGAATTAAATCATAAATGCAAATGTGACATATTTTTTGTATTTTTCGTTAATTTAAACAAATAAATACGCACACACAAATGCAAACAAATAAAATATAAATAACACAAAAATCCACAAAAATTGCAAACAACACAAAACTATTTAATATTGAATTTTTGGGAGTAATTCTCATATAGGGCAAAAATCACGTGCTTACAGCTACCGTGGAACTGTGCTTTTGCTGTTACTGTTGTTTTTGCTGTTGCTACTGCTTACTGACCTCCTTATTATACCATGCTAAAAAGAAAATAAAAATCTAGACTAAACGAGTTTATGAATTACAAAATCTTATCTAGATATTCAGGCTTGCTCTTGTCGCCTTACTTTCTTATTGACTTGCTTCCTCTGATGTTTCTTCATTTCTAACTTGACTAGTCGGCCTCTCTTGATTGCCGAACTTGGACTGTTTATTTCCTTCTTGTAAGCCTCGAATTATTTTCCTTTGAAGATTGAACTGACCATTACTGCCTTCCTTCTAATTTTGAATTTATGCCGGGAGTTTCTGTTGTAACCCTCCTCTTTATTGACTTCAAACTTCAATGTATTCTTCTGTTATATGGGCGGGCTCCCAACTTCAAAACTTAAAAATGTAATGACTGAAATGTATTCCTCTGTTATATGGGCGGGCTCCCAACTGCAACACATGAAATTTAAAGACTGAAATATATTCCTTTATTATATGGGCGGGCTCCCAACTTCAACTCTTAAAATGTAAAGACTGAAATGTATTCCTCTGTTATATGGGCGGGCTCCCAACATCAACATTTGAAATTTAAAGACTGAAATGTATTCCTCTATTATATGGGCGGGCTCCCAACCTCAACACTTGAAACGAAAAGACTGAAATGTATTCCTCTGTCATATGGGCGGGCTCCCAACTTAAACACTTGAAATTTAAAGACGGAAATGTATTCCTCTATTATATGGGCGGGCTCCCAACTTCAACTCTTGAAATGTAAAGACTGAAATGTATTCCTCTGTTATATAGGCGAGCTCCCAACTTCAAAACTAGAAATGTAAAGATTGAAATGTATTCCTCTGTTATATGGGCGGGCTTCCAACTTTAACACTTGAAATTTAAAGACAGAAATGTATTCCACTATTATATGGGCGGGCTCCCAACTTCAACACTTTTAATGTAAAGAGTGAAATGTATTCCTCTATTATATGGGCGGGCTCCCAACTTCAACTCTTGAAATGTAAAGACTGAAATGTATTCCTCTGTTATATGGGCGGGCTCCCAACTTCAAATCTAGAAATGTAAAGACTGAAATGTATTCCTCTGTTATATGAGCAGGCTCCCAACTTCAACACTTGAAATTTAAAGACTGAAATGTATTTCTCTGTTATATGGGCGGGCTCCCAACCTTCAACTCTTGAAATGTAAAGACTGAAATATATTCCTCTGTTATATGG
>MU671993.1:3505-15147 GCA_026770625.1 Nicotiana glauca
AGAAATTAACATCTATACTTTTATAAACAGAACGAAAGCAGAATGATTATTGAATTATGACTAATTAATCCAAACCAAACAATTAAACCTAAACTCTAGCTTAGCATGAGACAGACTGATTCAAATGCCCACCTGCCACGACTCATAATGAACACCATAGGCGTGGAAAATATAGAAGTCAAACACAATTTAGACTTTAACTAATTTAAACAACTGATTGGTTATGAAGAAATACCAAGAAAACTCACCGACACACAGAACTCCGGCCAGTTGACATTTTTCAAAATCAACCAAATTCTAGGGTCGTTTGAGCTCTATTGGCGATCAAATCCTTACGAGGAAGGTCCAGGGACCCTCTGACATCAGTTGCATGCACTTTGGTCATTCTTGGGTTTTGGCAGGAAAAATTGAAATGGATATTCGAGCCGTTCCGGCCACATTTGAGCCAAGCGGCTATGGGATTTGTGTAGTGGAGGCCAAGGCAGTCCTATGGTGTAAATTTGGGATCGTTTGGCATAACTTGCATCATGGCCGAAAAATCTTAGATGGGATATTTGTCAAAATAGGGCAGGATTTGAAGGAAACTAGTAATGAATTCATGCTGAGGGGGTTAAATGGTGTAATTAGATTTTTATTTTTACATTTTATAAAATTAGAAAATGCAAAATAAAAATACAAAAAAAATACAAAAATGAAAACAAAGCAAAAGAAATAAAAGGGAAAACAATGTGTAAAATTGGGCCACGTTTGCAATATTTCCGCCAGCCCAATATGTTTGCACCATCCCAACCCAAACCCGGCCAGCCCCTCCCCCCCCAACTAATCAAAACAACGACGTTTGGCGTCTTTAAATCCCAGCCATCGATTACCCTTCATCCAACAGCCCACTTTAGATCTCATTTGTTTACATATAATTTTCTGAAAACCCTTAATGCCTTAGAGACAAACGGTCACCCTCCTCGTACCAGCCTCCAGTCACACCGGAATCCCGCTACCGGCGATCACCACTTATGCCGATGAACGCCAGAAAAACACCATGAAACCTTCGAAATAAATTCCCTTGTTTTTCAGGTGGGCTCCTGCTTACTGAATTTTGAAAGATATTCCCTTATTCTTCAGGTGGGCTCCTGCTTGCTGAATTTGAAAGATATTCCTTTATTCTTTAGGTGGGCTCCTGCTTGCTGAATTTGAAAGATATGCCCTTATTCTTCAGGTGGGCTCTTGCTTGCTGAATTTGAAAAATATTCCCTTGTTCTCCAAGTGGGCTCCTGCTCGCAACAAAATAGACAAACAAAGAAAATTTTTCTGCCCTAGTTTGGTGACTGGGCACATGGGTGAGTGTTAAACTAAATTATTTTACTAACTATTATAAAAATTTGAAACTGAACTATTTTACCAACTATTATAAGAATCTGAAAGCTAAGTCCTATTATCCAGGGAGGTCCTGACAACTCCTAACAATTATGAACCTAAGTTATATCTTTCAAAGGTATTACTTACACTACATTGTTATCAAAGAGGTCTTAACTACTTCCCATTATCCAGGAGGGTCCTGACAACTTCTAGTTAAAAGACAATTTTAACCTAGATTATATCTACTAAAGGTACGACTTCTACTATATCTTGTTATTCAGACTGACCTTAAAACTACGTCCCATTATCCAGGAGGGTCCTAAAAACTCCTAATTGAATCATATCTTAAACATGCAAACTTTGAAACCAACTTATATTCCTTTTGGGTACATTTATGCTAAATTATTCTACTCATGATTGTTTTGAAATTTAAACTAAGTCCCATTCTCCAGGAGGGTCCTGAGAATTTCCAGTCATACCTATTTGGGTCCTGCATTTCTTTACGGAGGGTTTCTCCGAAGCAAACGAAATTTCCGCCCCTGTTTCAATCAAAGGAAAATCTTGTCAGTTTAAAATGTGGTTGTTGGTTTGTGGCCTTGAATTTTGAGGGCGATTGCTCCTTCACTTCCCATGATAACTGATTTCCACTTGAAGATCTTGCCTGTTTACTGACTAACCACTTCCTCTGCCGTCCTTATTACAGGAAATACCCCTTCTTTGTTCAAACCCGCATCCCTTTACCTATTGCATTGCTCATGACCTGACATTTACCAAGCCCTTGTTTTCACATGAATTTCAAAGCACGACAATTGCTACCCACTCAAAGTGTATGTTCCTCTTTCTTGACTAAACCCACTAGCTCTGACCTTGGGGCCCATTGTTCTTTCACTTGCCATGATAACTAACTCCCAATCGAGGACTTTGTTTGTTTATTAGTTAACCACGTTCTCTATTACCCTTGACATAGACAATATCTCTAATCCGTTTCCACCCTCTCTATCTTTGTTGCATTGTTCATGAGTTGATATGTACCAAACCATTGTATTTCACACGAATCCCCAAAGCATATTGACTGCCCCCCACTCAATAAGTATGTTGTTTTCCTTGATCTAACCACTGGCCCTGCTTTGCTCCTTCATTTGTCATGATAACTGATTTCCATTTGAAGACCTTAATCGTTCCTTGACTGACCACTTCCTTTGTCAGAATATACCTCTTCTCCGTTCGAACCCCATACTTCTATTTGTTGTATTGCTCCTGAATTGACACTTACCAACCTTTGTGTCTCACTTGAACCCCAAAGCATTTTAATTGTTACCAACTTCAGTGCACATGTTACTCTTTTATGATCTAAACCATCGGCCTTGCCCTTGAGGTCTATTTTTCCATCGTTAGCCATGATAACTTTAATTTCTTTTTGGAAGATTTTGATTGTCATTGGTGTACCCTCCTTTGTCACTCCTATCACGGGGAATTCTTTTGATCTGTTTACCCTCTACCTTCATTTGTTGTGTTGTTCGTATATCGAGTCTTTGTATTTTCCAAGGATCCCCAAAGCATATTGACTGCTGGCAACTCAATCATGTTTGATGTTATTTCCTGACTTATGACAATTTGATGTGCTGGCCAGATCCCATTTTGTGCAATTGGAAAGCTTGGTGGCAAATTTTGAAGTCATTTCTCACTTGTTATGACCAGACAGACTCAAGAAGAGGGAAAGACAAGGTGGGAAGAATAGAGTGAAGGAGAATGGAAAGAGACGATTCCTAACAAGAAACCTACAGAGTAGAAAACCATCAAATGTAGATAGCGACTCTAGCGACCTTGACATGCACTTGCAACCTACTTTTTTTTAGCAAATCTGATGTTTAGCTCTTGTTGCAATTTTCGCCGTGAAACTGGTCTTCAATGCTCCATTTACCCGACCTGGTTCACAATCCTTATTCGACTTGTGGTGCCCATAGGGTTTTCACCATCAAGCCTCTCTCATTTTGATTTTTCTCTCAACTCACTGTCGCCTTACGGTGCCCTTGAATGTTTTCACCAATAAGACTCTCTCATTTTGATTTCTCTCATCTTGGGGTACCCGTGGTGGTTCTCATCATCATGACTCTCTAACTCTTCATTTTCCTTTGTTTGGACTGAAGTGTTGCCCCTGATGTGATTCACCTTCGTTCGCTTGACTTGGCATCTCTCGAAGACTGGTCAGAAGGTCTTTCCTTGGACTGTAATGTGGCTTTTGAATGGGTTTAGAAAGAAGGGTATAGAGGCTCAAGATAATTCAACGTGGGTTAAAGAACTACAACTTTCGGAATCATATTTCTTGCAACAAACATAACTTCTGCCCCAATTTCATTCTTGGGGATTCTTGGACTTTTCTTTTGCTGTAACTGAACCTCAGAGAGGCTGCCTACGTACCCTTTCGGGATCAAGTCAAACGTAGTTCAGGCGACTACATTTGTTGTTGCGATCCTTCTTCCACTTTTCTTTCTTTCTTTTCCTTTCTTTTCTTTTTTCTTTTCTTCTTTTCTTTTTTCTTCTTTTCTTTTCTTTTCTTTTCTTTTTCTTCTTTTCTTTTCTTTTTTTTTTCTTTTCTTCTCTTTCTTCTTTTATTCTTTTCTTTTTGCTTTTCCTTTGTTTTCTTCTTTTTTATTTCCTTTCCTTTCTTTTCTCTTCTTTTCTTTCACTATTTTTTCTCTTGTTTCTCCACTTACTTCCCCATTCAAATTTGCGAGTCTTATTAATGATTCCAAAAGAGGGGTATGCAAGAAAATAATCGAGGCTCAAAGGGGTAACAAAGGATAAAGTGTTTGGATAGCAGAATAAAATACCTTCGTCATTCCAATTTTCGAAACATACCAAGTACATATTGCTAAATTAAACACCTTTTGATTGATTCACATATTTGCCTTCCGTTTTTGCCGATTCCTAGCACCATTAGACAACAATCTCGGTACCACGAACGGTCCCTTTAGACTTGGGGCATTCTTGCCTTTGGCTTTAAACCGATGAGGCATGATGCATTTCCACAGTATGTCTTTATGTTCTATTTTTCCCAGTTTCACTTGATTCAGGCTTCAAAGTATTCCAACATGTTCTTATTTCTTTCGAGTACCCATACATCTTCAACATTGTTTCATTGCTAAACTGACTTTTAAAAACGAAGCCGAGAATTATGTGTGCATGTCATGTCACTAAAATCAGCGTGAAAAGAATTGTAAAATGACTAGAAATGGCAGGAAATAAAGAATTGCATTAGACTGATGGTGAAATGGTTGAAACAACAAAACAAGAAGACTAGACTTAGAATTACGAACCTAGACAGCGCTAAACAAGCTATTATTACTAAATGAAGCAAAGTGGAAAGATAGAAGGGTTTGACTCCCGAGACAATATCCGGATTACAACCCTGAAATAACCCGAACTATCAGAAATGAGACCAAAATAAACCACCAAAACTCCACTCTAGATAACCGAGAGATGGAGCGTCTTTCTAATTACCACGCCCGGCATCTTAGCCACTGAGTTTCATATCAATATTGCCCAGACCATTATTGGCTTTAATCAACAAGTTCCCAAGATAAATCGCATGCTCCTTGCCATTGTTATTGACCACAATTACCCATTCCTGAATCATTCTTTCTATTTCCCTTTTCAAAGAATGACAGTCTTCAATGCTATGCCCCTGGTCATTAGAGTGGTACATGCATCGAACAGTAGGATCAAAGCCTTTCGCCTTTGGGTCTAGAGTGTATCCAAGAAGCGGCTTAATCAGGCCAAAATGCTTTAACTTTTCAAACAAGCTTGTGTAGGATTCACCGATGGGCGTGAAATTATCCTTTTGCCTTTGTTTCCCTCCATGCCTCAGTTTTCTAGGATTGTTGGATGCTTGAAAGTGCTGTGAAGACACACAAGAGTTTTGGGCTGCTGGTTCCTGCTTCAGGGAGTGACTTGGTAGTGGGATAAATGGCCGAATGTTATTTGGTGGATGGGGTGGCTTATGTAGAGTTTGGGGACGCTCATAGGGTCGGCATTGTGGCTAAGAGCATTTAGCAAGAATGACCACCGGACCCTATCGTCGGCGGAGGCAATGACCTGATGGTTGGAAAAAATATCGGGTGCTGTTCAGGGGATAGGTTTGGGGTTGGTGTTGAGGTTGAACAAGTTTGGCAACAACAATTACCGGACCTTGTTGTGGGTGGGGCTCAGCAATACCTTTTCTGTCAAAGGGAGGACCATCCCGAGCAACTTGTTCATTCCACTTGAGCCAAAAATCCTTAAAGCTCTCCTTGGGTTTCGTTTCCGTCTGAGATAGGGAAGGGTAATTTTGGACAATGTCTTTATTGTACTGAAAATGTCGCACAAAATCTTGAGCCATGTCACCCAATGTAAGCCACTTGCCAACATCATGACGATTATGCCATTCTAAAGTTGCCACAGTCAAGCTCTTACTGAAGTATGCCATCAACAATCATCTTTCTCCCCAACAATTTTCATTTCATTGCAATAGACTCTCAAATGGGCTACCGGATCTCCACACCCATCGTACAAGTTAAAATTTGGCACTTTGAATCCTACGGGCAGGCGAATGTCAGGGGATGCAGATAGTTCTTTGTAAGCCATGTTACCATGGCCCCTCATTCCTGGCATGTTTTTTAAGGATTGTTCTTTCAGATTTATGGCTATTTCATCTCACCCTACTTTTCCTGTGACCTTTTCATTTCCGGTATGAAGCTCATCCTAAGGGCTCTTCCCGTATTCATTATTGGGGGTAGTGGATATGACAGGAAACATTGGTGGTGGCGGGGGTGGTGCCTTCCCAGTCATCCAGGCTTGATACATGTCTGCCATGTGTAGTCTTAACATCCGCACCTCTTCACTCAATCCATTATCCCGTTCATCCACCTGATGTCGGGCACCGGTACTAACCACATCAATTCTATTGTTGTTTGCCATTGCCTTGTGTTGCAACGAGGAATTACCGTTTTTTTAAAAACCACAAACCAACCACCTTTCTAAAATGACAAAACGAAACCACCATGTTAGCGTTAAGGTATTTAGCATATTGATTTTCTTTCCCTTTTTTCTTGTTTTTCCTCTATTTTCTTTTCTTTTTGCCTTTTGTGATTTTTTTTTTGGTTATGGTCGAATCCTACGTGGATTGCCTACGTATCATGACCCCGCATGAATCAGACCGAGCGTAGTTCTTGCAAATTGAATGCAAATTTTTGTTGTTTTTGTTTTTGTTATTTTTGTTTTAAATTGTTTTTCTTGAAGCGGAACCACAAAAGTAGACTCAAAATATCAAAATACAGACTCGATGATAAAAAATTAGATAAAGAGTACATCAAAGCTTCACATCCTGGGGCCCACGGGGCATCACTCAGCATCGCCATAGGCCTACGCAAGACTGAGAAGGTTTCAATGTCAACTGTGACTATTTAAAGAAAACTGGCCATGTAATGACTTAAAAAGAAAAGTGGCTATTTTTTCCAAAAATTTTATTTAAGAAAACAAAGACTCGGTTTTGCGAATACAACCCTCCATCACTTCCGAAAGGGAGATTTTAAGGTTGTGCCCGTAAACCGTTTAAAAATGACTCAGGGAGGCTGTTCTTGCAAAACCAGCCTTTCGGCGCCCTTTTTGGGGACATTCGGCTTATTTTAGACAAGAATGGCATCACCCGACTTATTATATAAAAATTAAAATTTTGGTATTTTTGGCTATTTTTTGCAAAAGGGGTGGATGGACCCGTCAAGGGTTGCCTACGTATCTCATAAACGGTGAGAATCAAACCAGCGTAGTTCGGGCAAATTAACGAACTATTTTAAAAACAAGACTTTTTTTTTTTATTTTTATTTTTTGACATTTCAAAAGCAAATAACAAAACTTTTTTCAAAAGCAATACACTTTTTTTATTTTCATTTTTCATGGCAAGACAAACTATTTTCCTTTTCTATTTTTCTTTTTTTTTTAAAAAAAACAAGACAAAATAACAACTCTTTTTTTTTCTTTTTCATTTTCAACAAACAAATAAACAACCTATTTTTCCCAAACTAAAATAAAGACTCTATTTCTTTTTCTTTTTCTGCGAACAACTTCAAAAAATAAAGACTCTTTTTATATTTTTCCTTTGCTTTTAGTAAAACAAACTATTAAAAATAAAATATTTCCATTTTTTCATTTTATTTTTTTTCGAAATTTCGGCAGAGTTTCAACAGCATTTGAGCATTGGTTTTTCTAAAACTAAACAATTAATTCCTTACACTGCTATTTCTTTTTTTCTCAATTTTACAAAATTTTCGATGTTCAAAAGCCGGTCAGCATGCGGGCCCGAGACAAATAAATGCAACACGTAAAATGCATCATGGTGGTCATTTCATTTTAGGTTACCTGTCTTAGACGGACTCAACCCCTGTGTTGAGTCCCCAAAGTCATATGCACGTGATGCAAATAAACGCTCCTACTAGGGATCCGGCATGGAGTCAAGTTATTCTAGGTTCAAAACCTGGGTATGTGTTCTAGACTGTGTACCCGAGCGGACAACTCGAGTCGAGGAGGGGGCTACGTACCGGGAACCAAAAGGCCATCCGGCTTAGTAACTTGTCCGGCCTCTTTCTTATTCCAGGGTATGACACTAACAGAATAGGGAGTCTCAACCAGTAAGCACATCCCTAGAGGTGAGAAGAGAAGGATTTCGGCACAGTTTATATACATTTCAGATAATATCAAAGCGGTAAATATTTAGCACATTAAGCATGAAACATGTAGAAAAATCAAATATAACCAAATACAACAATTTATCTAAGCTCGAATTCTGAACCTTGAACAAAATGTTCTGGGTTCTTATCCCCAGCAGAGTCGCCAGAGTTGTCACACCTCCTTTTTTACGAAGCTTTACTACACCCCATGAAGGGTATAATAAAAGGAGTTTTTCCACTCAAAGGACAATCGGAACAAGATTTAATATTAAATTTCAGAGTCACCACTTGGGAGATTAATGGTGTCCCAAGTCACCGGTTGAATCCCGAACCGAGGAAATTATGACTCTGTTAACAGTCCGCAAACCAGAAATTCGAGTAAGGAATTCTGTTAACCTGGGAGAAGGTATTAGGCATTCGCGGATTCCGTGGTTCTAGCACGGTCGCTCAACTGTTGTATTTAATATTAATTGATTTCAAAACATTTTCTAACTTATGTGACTTTTATTAGTAACCCGCCTTTATTATAATTATTTTTAATAAGAATTGCAACGTCGTGAAAATGTATCTTGAACCACGTCGCACCAGTGCGCCCGTGGTTTTTGACACATTTCGACTTCGTTGAGATTTAGATTTGGGTCACATAAATGTGCACCCGTATTTAGGAAGGTAATATTATTAAAATACACGCCTAAAGCAACTAGCGTTTATTATCTTTGGGGAAGACCGTGAAATTCGCTAGACGGTCCTCCCAAATTCTAAGTATTTTTATATAGCATTTATTGAGGGCCTCGCATTTGTATTTCATATTTGGCAAGGCTCATCTCATTTATTATTAAACGGCAATCCTAAAGGAACTACCAGTTTCTACTATGTGTTGCCTCTAATAAAAGGAAAGGCCTTAATCAATTGGTATGTTAATGTATCATTAATAAGACAGTCTAAGAGGTGTTAAATTTAAGCAAAGAGGCCTCAATGAAGCTTTCAGTGTTTAGGCCTTAAGATTGGCCCTTCACAATTCAATTCCGCATGTACAAAGGAGCACTGCCCAGACGTGGGCCCTGATCAAATGAAACGCAGGCCCAAATTCTATTTAATCAAAGGGCTGTCCGGTTCAGCCTACCCAATTTGTTCTTAATCCAATTTTTATTTCAACAAGCTAACACCTATTCTGAAATTTTCTACAGCCCATTAATTGCAACCACCACATATCATGAAATTTATTTTACAAGCTAAACCTAGGAATGAATCAATGAAATAACTAATCAGTTTTTTAAAACTGCCAAGTGTGCGTGATTTCATGTAATTGCAAGTATACTATTTCCAATCTTAAACTAACTTAAACATTCTGATGCTTCTATTTTGATTGAATTTTATCACTAACTGACTGCCTAATCTGGAATCAAACATATGACTGATAGAGCAAATTCTAGCATTAATTGATGTAGGGAAACAACCAACAACTTAACAAATTCTAATGAGTGAAAACAGTTCAGCAGTCTTTAATTACAGTCCATGTATATCTATTGTTCATATAATACAAAAATAATCTGATTAGCTAAACAAATGAACTAAACTAACTATGTCTAATACTATTCGAAACTTAACATTCCAAAGTCCATGACAATTCAAAAATAGTTCAATTACAGCGGTCAGACAATTGTATCACCAGGAAAACTATCTAAACATATAATCAAATGTTAAAATTGCAATTCCAACCGAAATTTGCCTCAGTTTCATTTCGTATTTGTCAATAGGAGATAATACATTGGGTCAGGATCGAAATGTGTACCTGGAAAATGAAATAGGAGGCAGAAAATGAGATTAACAGCAGCAAATACAACAATGATGATCAACAACAACCAGGAGCTAGTTCAACAATCCAGAAGGAATTCGAAACCAAACGGAACTAAGAAATCAACCACAAACTAATTGAATGCACTCAAATAGACTAGAAATTGAACTCAAAACACTTCTGGAACTCCAGCAGAGCAGAACTCAACCAAACACCAACTTAATTAGACTCAAAATTATTCCAAATGACCTCTGAACTTCAGCTATTTAGAATGTGAGCTAAGAGAAACTAATTAACCACAGAACATGAGATTAAACTTCAGGAATCAATGGAACAGTACTGTTTTTTGGTTTTCTATTTGATTTTCTATTTTTTGGATTTTTGGATGTTTGAATTTCAAAACTAGATCTGAAAATTAGAGAGAGCTTTTGGGGGGAATTTTAGAGGCTGAAAAACTTGGACTACAAGGCAAGGGCATTGCCCTTTTATAGGCAAGCATGTGGTCAACCCTTAAATTTTAGTTTTCAATTTCAGTCCTTGTTTAATATTCATTATTGCTTGTATTTCCCTTATTTCCTGGCTTATTCCTCAAGTAGACACCCTAGGTTTCCGGAAATGTGCACTAGGGTCCTATTTCTAGAAAAGTCTAAGATGTTCTAGTGAATTCTTATTCCTAAATTGCCCCCATCCCATTCGGAAATTAAATAAACTAACATAATATTCTATCCTATATCATCTATCAACCAACAAGCCCTAAATTATCTTAATCAAACTCAATTAATCAAGAAATTGGAACAACTATCAGCAAAGAAATAATACTGCAATGCGACAATTATTCTAAACCAAAGAAAATCCTAAAACAAGTTTAACTAAAACAGAAATCAGGCTAACAAGTTTGAAACAGAAATTAAATGAAAGCAGAATGATTATTGAATTATGACTAATTAATCCAAACCAAACAATTAAACCTAAACTCTAAGCTTAGTATGAGACAGACTGATTCAAATGCCCACCTGCCACGATCATAATGAACCCCATAAGCGTGGAAAATATAGAAGTCAAACACAATTTAGACTTTAACTAATTTAAACAACTGATTGCTTATGAAGAAATACCAAGAAAACTCATCGGCACACAGAACTCTGGCCAGTTGACATTTTTCAAAATCAACCAAATTCTAGGGTCGTTTGAGCTCTATTGGCAATCAAATCCTTACGAGGAAGGTCCAGGGACCCTCTGACATCATTTGCATGCACTTTGGTCATTCTAGGGTTTTGGATGGAAAAATTAAAATTGATATTCAAGCCATTCCGGCCACATTTGAGCCAAGCAGCTATGGGATTTGTGTAGGGGAGGCCAAGGCGGTCCTATGGTGTAAATTTGGGACCGTTTGGCATAACTTGCATCATGGCCGGAAAATCTTAGATGGGATGTTTGTCAAGATAGGGCAGGATTTGAAGGAAACTAGTAATGGATTCATGCTGAGGGTGAAAAGGAGGTTTCATGGTGTTTTTCTGGCATTCATCGGCGTAAGTGGTGATCGCCGGCGGTGGGATTCCGGCGTGAATGGAGGCTGGTACGAGGAGGGTGACCGTTTGTCTCTAAGGCATAAAGGGTTTTCAGACAATTATATGTAAACAAATGAGATCTAAAGTGGGCCGCTGGATGAAGGGTAATCGATGGCTGGGATTTAACGACGCCAAACGGCGTCGTTTTGATTAGTTGGGGGGGGGGGGCTGGCCGGGTTTGGGGAATCATTTGGGCCTGGAAATGGTCCAAACATATTGGGCTGG
>MU671993.1:17718-37829 GCA_026770625.1 Nicotiana glauca
TGAAGGAAACTAGTAATGGATTCATGCTGAGGGTGAAAAGGAGGTTTCATGGTGTTTTTCTGGCATTCATCGGCGTAAGTGGTGATCGCCGGCGGTGGGATTCCGGCGTGAATGGAGGCTGGTACGAGGAGGGTGACCGTTTGTCTCTAAGGCATAAAGGGTTTTCAGACAATTATATGTAAACAAATGAGATCTAAAGTGGGCCGCTGGATGAAGGGTAATCGATGGCTGGGATTTAACGACGCCAAACGGCGTCGTTTTGATTAGTTGGGGGGGGGGGGCTGGCCGGGTTTGGGTGATCATTTGGGCCTGGAAATGGTCCAAACATATTGGGCTGGTGGAAATAATGCAAACATGGCCCAATTTTACACATTGTTTTCCCTTTTATTTCTTTTGCTTTGTTTTCATTTTTGTATTCTTTTTGTATTTTTATTTTGTATTTTCTAATTTTATAAAATGTAAAAATAAAAATCTAATTACACCATTTAACCCCTAAAATTATTTAAAATCATATTTAAAGATGCAACAATAATCAATTAAAATGGCCTAAGACTATTTTTGTGATATTCTTTAAATTGTTCAAAAATGAATTAATACCTACTTAATACCAAAATGTGAAATTAAATTTCTAATGCAAATGCATATTTTTTTTGTTTTTTTAATATGAATTTATGCAACCAATTAACACCAAATGCAACAAATTCACAAAAATTGTAAAATCATTTTGTTTGAAACTTTTAGAATAATTTGCTTAGAGCAAAAATCACGTGCTCACAGGACGGACAGTCTGAGTGCACTATTCAGATTCTTGAGGATATGCTCCGTGCGTGTGTGATTGAGTTCGAAGGGTCTTGGGATCAGTTCTTGCCATTGACGGAGTTTTCTTACAACAACAGTTACCGGTCCAGTATTCAGATAGAGCCGTATGAGGCTTTATATGGTAGGAGGTACATATCTCCGGTGGGTTGGTTTGAGCCGGGTGAGGCCAGGCTATTAGGCATAGAGTTGGTTCAGGATGCATTGGAGAAGGTCAAGAATATTCAGGACAGACTCCGTACGGCCCAGTCCAGACAGAAGAGTTATGCGGATCGGAAGGTTCGTGATGTTTCCTATATGGTTGGTGAGCGGGTCTTGCTTCGAATTTTGCCTATGAAGGGCGTTATGGGATTTAGAAAGAAAGGGAAGTTGAGTCCGAGGTTTATTAGCCCTTTTGAGATATTGAGACGTGTTGGAGAAGTTGCTTATAATCTGACCTTACCTCCCAGCCTGGCAGGAGTTCATCCGGTATATAATGTTTCGATGCTCCGGAGGTATCACGGGGATCCGTCGCACGTGTTGGATTTTAGTTCAGTCCAATTGGACAAGGATCTATCGTATGTTGAGAAGCTAGTGACAATATTGGATAGGTAGGTCAGAAAGCTGAGATCAAAGAACATTGCTTCAGTAAAGGTTCAATGGTGGGGTTAGCCGGCCGAGGAGGCGACTTGGGAGACCGAGCGGGATATGCGTAGCCGATATCCTCATCTTTTCACTACTTCAGGTATGTTCTCTATGCTTGTTCGAGGATGAACAAATGTTTAAGTGTAGGAGGATGTGACAACCCGGCCGGTTGTCTTAAGAATTTATGCCTCGATCCCCTATTAATTGCTTCCCCTAAGTTCATTTCTGCTATTTTGGTTTGCCGGGACATTCGATGTTGGGTTTCGAAGAGCTTTGGGACACTTAGACCCTAAATGAGAGCTTAAGTGTTGGAAAGTGGTCCGTAGTCGGAACAGTGTGAAGACGACCTCAGAATGGAAATCTGATGGTTCCGTTAGGTGATTTCGGGGTTGGGAGCGTGTTCAGAATGCATTTTGGAAGTCCGTAGCTCATTTAGGCTTGAGATGCCTAAGTTTGGATTTTTGGAGTTTCTGGTATGATAGTGAGTTTTTAATCTGAGGGTTGGAATGGAATTCCAGAAGTTGCAGTAGCTCCGTCATGTCATTTGGGACATGTGTGCAAAATTTCTGGCCATTCGGATGTGTTTTGGTTAGGTTTTTGATTGAAAGCGTGTTTGATGAAATTTGAAGTTCTTAGGATCAAACCCTTGATTTATTCGAGTCTCCGACATTGTTTTAGGTGGTTTAAGGATTGGTGCAAGTTTGAATGATGTTATGAGATGTGTCCGTAGGTTTGGTTGAGGTCCCGGGGGCCTCAGTTGTGTTTCAGATGCTCAACGGGGCATTTTTGTGTTGTTAAAAATTTCAGAAAAATTGAACTCAGCTGTTGCAGACTTTTCCTCTTCGCGATCGCGGCCCGTCTCTCGCGTTCGCGTAGTGTAATCTTGGAGGGGGGCTAGTTCCTTCTACACGTTCACACAACCCCTTCTGCGTTCGCGAAGCCCCACTTACTTCCCCATTGCGTTCACGTAAGCTACCACACGTTCGCGTATCTATGCTAGTTCGTTCTTTGCATTCGCGAACGCTTCCACGCGTTCGCGTAGAGCAGCTTCTGGACCACAACATTTTCCTTCATCATGTTCACGTTACAGGTGCCGCGTTCACGTAGCTTGATGATCCTAGGCATTCACGTTTGCGTTTTTACCCTCGCGATCGCGAAGGGCATTTTTGAGATCTCCTATTTTTCTTCTCCGCGAGCACGAGCTCACCTTCGCGTTCGCGATGCATTAAATATCTAGACGGTATTTAACATTTCAAAACTGAGGGTTAGCCATTTTTATCAAAACACAAGCTTGGGAGCTCGTATTTGGGAGAGATTTCGAGGGATTTTCGAGGGCAACGATTCTCTACTCTCTTATGCTTAAAACCTACTAATCTAATTATGAATTCATCATTAATTTCGGATTTTTGAATGAAAAATGGGGAAAACTTCATAGACCAATCTACTGAGTTTTGAGTGGGTGTTTAACCTCTTATTTGAGAGATTTTTATATGGTTAGACTCATGAGAGTACGAGGGTCCTAAAAATGTAAAATTTATTCGATTCTGAGACGTTGGATTGAGGAGAATTTTGGTCATTTTACTTATATTCGCGCCTTAGTTTTGAATTAAATAGTAGAATTAGTTGCTTGCGATGTTATTTACGCTATGTAATTGAAATGAATAGATTTGGGCCATTTAGAGTCGGATACTCGTGACAAAGGTGTGGTTTCTAGTTGATTTGTGTCGGTTTGAGGTAAATGGCTTGTCTAACTTTGTGTGGGTGTCCTACCCCTTAGGACATGCTATTTGATAATTGGGTGACTTGTACGTGAGGTGACGAGCGCGTACTTGAGCTAATTGTTGAAAAATCCGGTTTTACTTTAAGTAATTAAATTGATGTTCCTTTCTTACTTGCTTGTTTACTTGCAAATATAACCCGTGATAGCTTAGAAAAGCATGTTTAGTTGACTGGATTGGTTTAGTTTCTTAATTTGCCTTTTTTGCATTATGTGAAGCATGTTAGGCTAGAATTCTCTATTGCGTTGGTACTTAACTTCGTATCTGATTATGTTCTTGCTGTTGCTGTGTATTTACATTGGGACTACGAATGTGGGATTTCGGTAGCTCCCCCTTGTTTGTTTATTTTGGGAATACGGGTTAGATTCCCGGTAGATCCCCCTGCACATTTACATTGGGACTATGGATCGGATTTCGGTAGATCCCCGCGCATTGATAGTTGGACTACGGGACGGTATCCCGAGAGATCCTTCGGATATACATATATGATGGACTACGGGACGGTATCCCCAGAGATCCACCGGACAATTGAGAAAGGACTACAGGACAGTATCCTGGGATATCCTCATTGGTATCTTTGGTTTTGAGCTGTACATTTCTGTGTTTACTCTGTTCATCGCTTATTTGTTGTTGCCTTGTAAATTCTGTCTTATTTCACTGTTCATCACACTATTTCTATCTGTTTTCATATGGTATATTCCTATTATATTGTTTAACCTCAGTAGGGCCCTGACCTTCCTCGTTACTACCCGACCGAGGTTATGCTTGGCACTTACTGAGTACCGCTGTGGTGTACTCACGCCTCTTTTGTTCATGTTTTTCATGTGCAGATCCAGGTACCTCCACTCAGGCGTATTATCATTGAGGCAGGGAGAGCTACGGAGACTTTGAGGTATATCTGCCGCGTCCGAAGACCGAAGAATCTCCTTTTTACTCTAACTCATAGCATTTAGTCTTCTATCATACTTTGATGTAGACAGTTCTGGAGATTAGAGCACTTTATTATATTCTTCTAGCCTGTGTTGCCCGTAAGTTTTCGAGTTTTGGGATATTGTTATAGTCTTTATGATGTTTAGTTGTATATGCCGAGCGACATTTATATACAAATTTCCTTCTAGTTATTTAATTTTAGTAGGCTTACCTAGTTGTAGGGACTAGGTGCCGTCATGACATGTTCATGGAGGGTGAACTGGGGTCGTGACACCAGAATAGCTTCTGGATAGCTATAACACTCAAATGCATCAATGGTCTCTGCAGCTACCAAAGCAAATCCCTCAAGATTTGTATATCCAAGAAGATCCCCATCAACTACGTTTGCAAACCTTTGCAATTAGTTGACCAGTCTCTTATATCTGCCTGTTGTAATGATATAAGGTTGTTGTTGCGCACCTGTATCAACATTAACATCTTGATTAATATTATGAACCTCTTCCACCTCCTCTACTTTAGAACTACTGGGCTGAGCTATTGGAGATTCAATATCTAGCTCTATGTTGTCACTGACACCACGATCTGTTTCTACTATTGCCTTCTCCTTCTGACTGTCCAGTGAGGCGAATTCATTAAATGTTACATCCTTACTGATAATTAGTTCTGTAGTCTTTTGATATGTGCACCACCACAACCGATAACCTTTCACTTCAATTGCATATGCTAGAAAGATGCACTTTTTTGCCCTCGGCTCAAGCTTTCCATCCTTCACATGAGCATAAGCAGGACAACCAAATATCCTTAAATTTGAATAATCAACAGGAGAACCAGACCATACCTCAAAAGGAGTTTTGAACTCAATAGTTGTGGATATAGATCTGTTGGCCAAATAACAAGCTGTATTGATTGCTTCAGCCAAAAAATCCTTTCTAACACATGAATGTGTAAGTATGCTTCGTGCCCTATCAGAAAGCGTTCTGTTCATACGTTCTGCAACACCATTTTATTATGGCGTTCTGACACAAGCACAATGTCTCACTATGCCCTCTCTGCTACAGAAATTATCGAACTCAAAATTGCAAAATTCCAACCCATTGTCAGTTCAAAGATGCTTAACTTTTCTTTCCGTTTGCCTCTCAACCATCGTCTTTCATTTAACAAATATCGAAAATGCCTCATATTTTATTTTCAGAAAATATACCCACACCATCCTTTAGTAATCATCAATTAAAGTCATAAAATACCTGGCACCACTCTTAGAGGGAACTCTATTTGGACACCACAAATCTGAATGTAAATAATCTAACTTGTCTATGGTCTTGTGCTCGACCTTCTTGCTAAACTTTATCACTGTCTGTTTACCAAACACACAACGCTCACAAAAATTCAAAACTTAACTTTTTGCACCATTCAACAAATTCTGCTTACTCAACAAAGATAATCCATTATCACTCTTATGGCCAAGTCGTAAGTGCCACAATTGAGATTGATTCAGATCACTTTTCATAGAAGTAACAGCAAATTCCCCTTCAACTACACTGGCCTAAAGATTATACAATTTAGAATGCAGTTTACCCTTCATAAGTACCATGGATCCTTTACACATATTAAGTATTCCATTCTTGGAGTGAAATTTATACCCTTGATCATCCAAAGTCAAAAGAGAAATCAAATTTCTCTTTATTCGAGGAATATTCCAACACTCAATGTTTCTGATAATTCCATCAAACATTCTCAATTTGATGTTACCAATCCCCTCTACTGGTAATGGACTATCATCACCCATGTAGACAGTCTCACTCATTTGCTTGTAAGTTGCAAACCAATTCTTGTGTGGACACATGTGAAAAGTAGCACCAGAATCAAGAACCCAAGAATTCTGCCCATGACTAGAACTCATAGCACAAACTTTACCTACATAGTCACTATCATCAGAATTATTGTCAACAATATTTACCAAATTATCTATTTTCTGCTTCCCTCTTTTCTCCTTCAGCTCAGAACAATCTCTCTTTGTAGTGACCTTGCTCCCCGCACTCATAACGGTATTGCTTCTTTGCTCTAGACTTTGATCTGGCGGTTGACTTTTTTCCGTTAAAGTCCTTCTCTTGCGTTCTTCCTCTAATCACAAGACCTCGCCCTCAATTCTACTTTCAGGAAAGATCTTTTTCAACTCTTTAGATTTTAGTGCATTACTAACATCTTCTAGTGAAATGATGTCTTTCCCATATAGTAGTATATCAGCAAAAGTATCATAAGGCGTTGGTAAAAAACATAACACAATCACGGCCCTATCCTCACTCTAAATTTAAATATCCACATTCTTCAGGTCCATTATAATTGAATTAAACTCATCAAGGTAAGTTTTAACAGGTGTACATTCATTCATATGGAGATTGTATAACCTTTTTTTTTAAGTAGAGGCAATTTGTTAGCGATTTATTAGAATACAGATCTTCCAGCTTCTTCCATGCCATTGCTGTAGAAGTTTCTTCAACAATTTCGTGAAGAACGCTATCTGTAACGCTCATGAAGATCGCACTCAAAGACCTCTCCTTCAGGTGTGCCTTCTTTGTCTCTATTAACGCTTCAAAAAAATCATCATCAATTGCCTTCCATAACCCTTGTAACACCAGGGACGATCATCATATCTTCCATAGACTGAAACTAGAACCCCCATCAAATTTCTCTACTTCGTACTTTGTTGAAGATGATGAAGACATCTTAACCCTAGATTATATGTAGAAACCCGAACCTTGCTCTGATACCAATTGTTGCGGAAGATCGTGGGTTAACTAGCACACAATCACACACAAAGCAAATAGAGAAAAAAAATCAACACAAGGATTTAACGAGGTTCAGCTAAGTCTAACCCTCGAGGAAGAAGCAGAGAGAGATTTCAACTACAATACAATCTATAGAATCCCCAACGACAACCCCTATATATAGATCCCAAACAGTCCCAGAAATATTTCTTAATTTGACAAGGACTATATGTTTTCCTTTCTCAAATCTATTAGGACAATGGATTTTTCAAAACTTGCAGAATTATGGGTTTCCTAATAATACAAGGAAATAATTTTCACGGCCCAAAATTCCTCCGAAGGAGTCATGATGGCACCTAGTCTCTAAACTAGGTAAGCCTAGCTTTAACAAAAATAACATTGATATTTACTAACTTCAAATTAGATAATCTCTAAACAATTACAATTCCCAAAATCGGTAGTACAATTCATAAGCCTTTCTAAGAGTAGTTATACAAAATAATTATGTTATTGTTACAGAAACAAAGGAACAATTGGGAGAAGTACAAATAAAGGTGACTCTGAAGCCTGTGAACGCAGCAGGAGGTTTGCCTTGAGTCTCCACCGCGATGATCTGCATAGCTACTACCAATCAAATACCTGGATCTGTAAATAAAAATATACAGAAGCGTAGTATGATCACACCACGGCAGTGCCCAGTAAGTATCAAGACTAACCTCGGTAGGGTAGTGACGAGGAACAGTCAAGATACCTACTGATGAAATGAAATGAACAGGATATGATAATAAAATATCAAGATAAAGATAACAAGGTAATATAAACAACATGGAGAAATCAAAACATAAACATTAGAGACAAAAAAGGGAAAACATGGATAGTAGCGAACGATAACCAAGTAAATCAACACAGACATAATAGGGACACAGACAAGTAAGAAGGTGTTTAAATAAAGAAAGTGATGTCAACTCAATCAATCACATCAAGTCTAATACACAATCCCGACCATCTCAATCCTCGGTTCCTCATATCATAACCTCAACTTCCGAACCTTCAACACACATGGCACCTTATGCCCACATATTTTTTATCTCACTTTGCGCAACAAAATCCACGTGCTATCCAATACATAATATCCGTACAAATGCAATAAAGATGTTCCAGAAGTCTCATTTACATAACATAAAGTAAATTACAGTTGTGAGCACGTGATTTTTGCCTCACATGAATTACTCCCAAAGAATTCAAAATAAAATAATTTTTTTTCTTGTGTGCAATTTTGTAAATTTTCATGATTTTTCTGTAATTGTTTGCATTTGTCTGTGCATGTTTATTTTATTTAAATTATGAAAATACAAAAAAAAAAATATGTTGCATTTGCATTTAGGATTTAATTTTACATTTTTAGATTAATTAAGAAAATTATTGTTTTACAAAAATAAAAAATCATAAAAAAATAACGTACTTTGCATTTTAGTGTTTAATGTCAAAATTGTGTGGTTTTGATATTTATTTATTTATTTTGTGATAATTAATACTTAGATTTAATTAGTATTTTCAAGATAATTTGGACAAGGATTAATTTAGGTTTGTATTTTTATTTTTATTAGAATTTTAGAAAAATAAAAAGAAAAGAGAAGAAACTCTAAATTGGGCCAATTATGAATTTAATCCCCAAGCCCAAACCAATTTTACCTAGTCCAGCCCAAACCTAGCCCAAAATCCGGTCCGCCCAAGACAAGACCAAACGACGTCATTTGGATAAGCTTTGATCGGGACCGTCGATCTCATTTGATCGAACGGTCCACAGCCTTACCCCGTTACCCGTTTAACCTACCCGACCCGCCTTCCCCTTGCCAGATCCAGCCCTACCCTAAAACCAAACGACCCTATTTATTAAGGAATTAATCACAGCCGTTGGATTTCAATCATCCAACGACTTTAATTAATTCCCTAATTTTAATATACCTAACTCCCATTACCCCTTACCCCCCCCCCTTTCGTCTCTAACCTCAGAGACCAAACCCTCACATTGCCGCTGACCGCCCGTCGAAAATTGCCCACGGCAGCGGTCAGTCACCAATCACCACTAAAATCACACCCTGGACCTCCTTGACCCCCTCACCCCTAATCCACTATTATTATCCATCGAATCTCCCTCAAACTTGTCGAATATTAAATCCCAAGTCTGGATTCTTAAGGTCAAGCCTGAATTTGAGATTATGATAATTTTAGAGCCGGTTTCGTCACGAAATGGTGTTAATCACTTGTTTTTGACAAAGAACAAGTAACTAACATCATTTGGCAATGAAATCGGAAAAGATTTGGCTTCCAAGTTTTCCAGTTGAGTCGGTATGTTTCCTTGTATCAGTTTTTATTTTATTTTAATTTCATCTCTGCCTTTTCTTTTTCGCTTCTTTGAACAATTTTAGTTAAGATTTGAATTAGGTTTAACCAAAAATTGTTAATTTTTCGATTGATTTTAGCTCCTGTTTAGTAAATGTTGTAAGTAAGTCTTATGAATAGTTTTAAAAATGTTGCTCGTTTTATGATTTTGGTAGAAATACTGAACTTGAATTAGGTTAATCTTGAGAGTTTGAAAAGCCTTGATTAGATTTTGGTTAAATAACCCGGATTTAATTTGAATTAGATTTATCTGGACCTATTAATTTGGGTTACTGAACCTAAGTTTTGCCTTGTCCAAGGGGTAATTAACAGGGGCATAAAGGATAGATTAGGCAATTGATAAGGTTTTACCTAACTAAGTAGAGGGCTGCTAACAAATGGTAGGGGGTTCACTAGCTATTTAATTTAAAAAGGGGCACTAAGTTAGTGTGTGATTAAAAATGAAAAGTTGAATTATAATGGGTACTTCACTAATTGAGTGGATAGTTGAGTAGATAATGAGTGGATGATTTAAGAAATAAATTGTTAGTAGTAAACACGCTCATAAAATGCCTATTTAAAAGGCTGGAAATCAGAGATTCTGGTCAGGGATTGATTCGGAGAAGAACCTTGAACACATAGACATAGAGATTGAGAGGATAAAGAGAGAGAATTCAGAGAGAGTAATAGATAGACATTGATAGACATTGATGAGGGTGAGTACAAGAAACAATAGGAATCTGAGAGCCTAGGGAGAAATATACATAATTGAGGATAGTCTGACAGATATAATTCAGAAAAACACAAGAATACTCTAAGAGTTCTGGGGAGAAATTAAAAGACAAGAGGAAATACTGAATTTGAGAATTAGCTGATTTCTATCTGAAATTTCCAAAAAATGTTGAAATGTGTTCAAATTGGTTCTGATTGAGTGGTTTGGCTCTTTGAACTTTCTGTTAATTTAGAATTCCTAGAAAACTTCTGAACTTGTACATCTGGGTATAGAATGGCTTAAGCTTTGGTTTGAAGTAAATTTTTGAAATTCATCTACTGTTCCATTGGTCTTCCATGGGCTGTTCACTGCCTGATTGATCAAAGCTAAGCTGACTGCTACTGCTTACTGTTGAGCTTCTCACTTCTGCTGTTATTTTACTTTCCAGGTACATGCTCCTGTATATTATTTGTTTATGAAGATTTAACTTGAGGAATGAGAATGCAGGGCAGAAGTTTTAAAGCATATCATTAGCTTCCTCCATGCTTCATCTCAAATTCCTTCTTAATTTTGTGTTTTTAATAATGTGATTTATTATTCGCGTTGATTTCTAGTCTAGTTAGTTAAAAATCTTCTCATTATACATTGTCATGGGACTATTAAGATGCTGTGGTAAAGGACTCAGTTTTGTATTTCAGGTTTATTCTAGTTTTTATTGACTGAAATGAGTATTTATATTTGCTGGTGACCTCATATAGAACCAGATATAGTTTAAGGGTAAAATGCTAATGCTGCATAGTCTGCTATCTAAAGGCTCTTTGATTATGTGTCTTGGCCCCAAAATTGTCTGCCTTATGGTATGGATTTGAATGTTTATATCAATCTTGTTCAGATTCTGATTTAAACAAATGGTTGTTTGGAATTGAAGTTTAGATTGATTTCGAATCTAATGTAAATGGACAGTGAACATGATGATCAAACAAACATATGATTCAGAAACCAATGGTCAAAGCATTTATATTGTCACCTATTGCTAGAATAATTAAAAACTGGAAATTTGAGTATATGCAGATGGTGTTTGGATATTTTTTACAATCAAGAGTTTCAAATTGCTAAGCCAATTCCAGGTCCCTCGTGGTATCTGCTAATTGGCATTTTGAATTAACATAAGTGTGGAAACTAATTTCCAAATTGAAACAAGTTTGGGCCCCCAAGGATTCGAATTACCGTCTCTTTAAGGCGTAAATCTGATACTCGTTTCCCTGAGTCATGTTTGGGCTTAATTTGAGCCCAGGACCCTTAATGATTAGTCAGATGCTTCGCTACTACACCCTGTTGTACCTAGTCATTTGAAGTTTGATTGAGAATGTCCGTTTAACTAATCTCAGTAAATAGATTGAGAAGAGCTACAATAGAAGGCACAAAATATTTACGGCTCTCCGAAGCCTAATTTGATCACTTTTTTAAATTTAGTATCGAGGTGCGTCATGCCAAATAAAAAATGACAATTGCATGGCTCTCGTTTTAATTAAGTTTAATTTAATCCTTAGAATCCAAGGCGTGCCATTTAGCAAAATTCCCTGCCCCTGGCAAAGTTAAAAACGTGTAGTTGCTTTAGGCACATTATTTTAATAATATTACTTTCCTAAACTCGGGTGCACATTTATGTGACCCAAATCCAAATCTCAACGTTAGCTAAAATGTGTTGCGAACTACGGGTACATTTATGTGACTTGATTTGAAATATATTTTAAATAACGTTGCAATCTTCCTTTAATTAATTAAATAAAAGCGGTTTAAAGTAAAAATGCACATAGGTTTATAATTGTTTTAAAATCAGATAATAGAGCCATGTATAACAGTTTAGCGACCGTGTTAGAACCACAGAACTCAGAAATGCCTAACACCTTCTCCTAGGTTATCAGAACTCCTTACTCGGATTTCTGGTTCGCGGACTGTAATACAGAGTCAATCCTTTCCTTGATTTGAGATTTGAACCGGTGACTTGGGACACCATAAATCTCCCAAGTGGCGACTCTGAATCTTTAATAAAATGAATCCCGCTTTGATTGTACTTTAATTAGAAAAAACTTCCTTTATTATACCCTTATGGGGGTGTAGGTAAAAAGGAGGTGTGATAGCTTTGCCCCTCTTTGCCCGTAAACACGAAGAGTTTTCGTGCAAAAAACAGTTTCTAAACCAATTAGGAAATCAGTGAGAAAAGACGAAGTTATTTTTAGAAATTGGCTGACTGAAGAAAATATCCTTTTCAAATAAAATTACAACATCAAATAAAGTATTGCCTTTAATATAGGATTTATTAAATTAATACTTAATTGAAATTCCTTTTTAAGCAAAATACAGCTTCATGTGGCTTAAGGAAATTCGATTAAGAAAACTAATCGAAATTAAATATAATAGTTATCAGAATTTGAAATATATATATATATATATATATATATATATATAGAAGGAGTTCAAATTTAAAAGTCATACAAGGTAGCATAATATTAATTCCTTTATTTTAAATCATTATATTACTATCAACTTAATAGGACAGGAGGAAGTGATTCATCATAGTAAATTTACTTTGAAAACTGATAACTTGCAGAAATAAATACATAACTCAAGAGTCTTATCAGTATCCGACTGTAACCAATCCCGAAGTGACATGTAAAACTACCGAATGACTTACACAGCCATAGATGAATACATAAGCACATATATTGATGCGATGCGCATCCCGATCCCATCAATCCTCCCTTATTCCTATGTAACAATAACAATAAAAGTAAATAGTATATATTTGTTACGGCGTGCAACTCGATCCCACCAATATTACCTTATTTTTCCTTACCAATTACAATAAGAGTAAATAGTATCTATATATCACCATCTCAGTAACAACATGATCATTCACCTTTATTACTCCTTGTTGCGGCGTGCAAACCGATCCCACCAGTCCACCCTTATTACTCCTCAATATATATCACCCTTATTTCTCCTGTTGCGGCATGCAGCCCAATCCCACCCGTCCACCCTTATTACTCCTTGTTGCGGCATGCAATCCGATCCCACCGGGCAACATCAATTCTCCCTTATTTCTCCTCAACATATCAACTGCCAGACATAGTTTAAAATCAACAAAAACAACAAAAACAATTCAACAACCCATTCATAATAATTTCTACCACCAAGAGTATGAGTACACGACAACAAGAGAATCACGGAAAAACCAAGAAACACAAAAACCTTTATAAGAAAAATATGACATATAAGGCACGTGATAACTACACCGGCAGCCACAACCAATTGGGCACATAGCATAGATGCATGGGGTCATAGGGGAATTCACAATTAAGAAATAACAAAACAGTAAGGAGGATACAATCACTTCAATTAAAGAAAATAAGGACCAAGTAACAAGTAAGAGTTAGAGGAAAGTTAACAACATTGTATGGAGCACATAGAGGTAAATCAAGCAATTAGGAAACCCAATCATATCTGAATACTTCCCACTTAATGAACATAAGGACCTAAGAACTCGAAAGGCAAATTTTACACAAATAAGTCAGAGCATACACATGTCACCTCGCGTGCAAGGGCTACAACTAGCATAGAAAACTCAAATCCTAATGGGAAGTTCCCCACACAAGGTTAGGAAAGATACTTACCTCAATCCGGCCAATTTAATACTCAATTTAGCTTTTCCTTTATCAATTCATCAACGCTCGGCTCAATCTAGCTAAAAACGACTTGAATACATCAAACAATGCAAGAGAAAACAATTTCAATTAACAAAACTATGATTCTTACACAATTTGCAAAAAGTCAACGAAAGTAAACTGAATACCCATTCCGATACGAGTTCATACATATGAAAATTATATAATTCCGATTGCATTTGGTCCCTCAAAATCGTCTATTTATATTTTTGAAAGATTTCATAATTTTTCCCAAATTTTCCTTTAGGTTCTCATGAATTTGATGTTAAATTTAAGATATAATCACAAAAATATAATTGAAATTGATTAGAGACACTTACCCAATGATTTAGTATGAAAATCTTCTCTCCAAATCACCCACTCTTGGACCTAGGATTCAAAATATGATAAAATGAAGTTAAGTCCCGAAATGGGAGTCGTATTACCAGTATTAGATGTCGCATTTGCGATATCAGGATTGCAAATGCAACATAAGTATCGCAAATGCGAAGGCTGGCCAGCTCTGATGATATTGCAAATGCGACTCAAGTCTCGCAAATACGAGCTCTGAGATGATCGCAAAAGCGACATTTTTATCGCAAATGCGATGAAGTTGTTCGCAATTGCGAACTCCCCTGCCCCAGTGCAGCGTTGCAAATGCGAGAAGACTCTCGCAAATGCGATGAAATCCTCGTAGATGCGAGAACAGAAACACGAGCACAACTGAACCTCTTTCAAACACTCGAAAATGTGTACAAAACTCATCCGAGCCCTCGGGGTTCCAAACCAAACACCCACATAGGTATGAGCACATAACACAAACTCGCTCGCACGATTGGAACACCAAAATAACCTCTCGAACCATGATTCGGATGCCAAAACGAATGAAAATTACCATGAACTTCAAGAACTTTTAGAATTACAACCAAGCGTCCGAACCATATCAAATCAACTCCAAAAGACACCAAATTTTGCAGGTAAGTCCCAAAGGATGTAACGGAGCTGTTCCAACTATCAGAGTCTCATTCCGACCTCGATAACACAAAAGTGAACTATGGGCCAAACCTCTTAATTTTCTAAATTTTGATTTTTTCAACTTTCACCGAAATGCCTCAAATTACCCTATGACCCTCCAAATCCAATTCCGAACGCACGCCTAAGTCTAAAATCGCCATACGAAGCTACTGACATTATCTAAAACTCATTCCTGATCTATTTACTCAAAATTCAAATTTCAGTCAAATTCTCATCGCTTAAGCTTCCAAAACTATATTCCTTCTCCAATTCGACTTCGATTCATCCGAAAACAGAATCCAACCATGCGTGCAAGTCGATACACATAATATGAAGCTGCTCGTGGCCTCAAACTACCGAATTGGATGCAATTTCTCAAAGCGACTAGTTGGATCATTACATCCTCCTCCACTTAAACATACATTCATCCTGGAACAGGCCTAGAGTCGCTCCAAAGCCATCGAACCACTGCATGAGCTCATCATACTTACACCCAAAGGTGTTTCCCCATCACCCAAACCCTTGTAGGACTGATAATACAACTTAACGGGAGGTCTCATCTCACCCTTAGTCCATAACCTTAGAACAGAACCCAAACCTCAACATCTGAAATTAATCATAGGACCCGAATTCCACGTCATCGCATTGCATAAACTTGAATAAGCTGAACCGAGCCAAAAATTCCAATCCAGAATATAATCACATGTTATCCCACAACCCTCAAATGACCGAAATAATTCCCTCTGACCATCATAGCTGCTCAAATAACATCCTGACTGCCGGCAACACATTTCTCATTGAATATAACCTTGTTCTGGACCTTCAGAACACTGTCCATGAGAAAGAAACACCCTGAAACTCATAGTGGCCCATGAAGTTAACAAGTCAAGAAGCTCTCTCGCCCGCCCGGGCCGTTACCCCAAATCTTAGCAGAAATACCCTCTTCTCCTGACCCCCAATACCATAGTACTAGTCTCATGTATAAGAACCTCATGTCAGCCAATACAAGCAACCCAACTAAAAACTCATCACGGAACCACACGAATTCTCACACTACACAATTCATACACCAAACCAGCAATAACTCAATTATGCAGCACAAATAAAGGAAGACATAGTAGAAGAATTATCTGACAAGTACAACATGTGTGACAACAAAAGTATAGTTTTCATCAAATCGTCCCATAGAGGGAAAACACAATACCAAATAAACACAAGAAAAAGGTATCCCACATAACATCCGCTACGGTGTGTAGCCCGCTCCCAAATGCTCATCGAGCCAAAAATGCTCAGGTTTACTGATCATATGAATACTGATATCAAGCATAGCAGAGTGCATAAGTAAAATTATGGGAATAATGGATAGAAGTAATAAAATATGAGAGAAGAAAGCACATATAAGGTGCAATGAACAAATCAACATCACGGGGGCTATCTCGCCCGCATCGCCATAAGTCATGAACAGAATTACAACATGTGTGGGGAATAATCATACAACCTCACCGCCTAACACAACATAAAAGAGTAGCATATAACATAGGCTAGGGGCTTAAATAATATCCATTCTTCCCGATACATAACCATAATGACAATCTCACAGGAGCACACCAACTTGATCTGATACAAAATACATATTCTCGTTGATCTTCCAAATAGCCCCCAACCAAATCCCGATCCTTCCCAATTAGATAAATATTCTTCAAAAGGATCCACAACAACCTATCGATAATACATTCTATTAATTATCCCATTCTCAACATTTCTTCACAATCCACCAACAAGAAATAGTCCACTTATGGGGACATCTAGCCCCAAAACCTCAGGAACACTAAAATTTCCATACCCAAACTCAACCACACAAATCAAATGGCTGATACATCACTCACATCCCATCATCCTGTCTAAGTACACATAGAGAATTTCCAGACGCGTAACGAAACATGAACCTCGAAAGCCTCAAAATCCTGTAATCACCATGCTACTAGCCATACACCCGCAAAAACAAAACTCAAGCTTCTTCCAACAATGCACACTCTTCACATATGCTAGTCAACAATTCCAACACCCTATTAATTTCTAGTACTTATTCAGGAAAATCCACAATGTACAACGTACTCCTTACGTCCATAGCAGCCAGTCGACTCAAACCGTTGCCCAAACCTTCGAGAACCCTCCAAGGTCCTCCCACATGTAACTAAGCTATTAGGACCGCATCTCTCCAACCCAACCGAGTCTCACAAACCGTCCAATACCAGAGTGTTTCCACAAATGCTAGTAAAGAATTCCTATCTAAAAGGACTAATTGCTTCCTTTACCATGCTGACCTATGATAGTCGATATGTAGTAACTCCAATCAAAGCCCCATATAGAGATGATCCAACCACGAACCACGTATCCCAGAAGCTCATAAATCACCACATTTCCTCTGAAGCACCCCGTCCTGCTGCAACCACAATAACCACACTGAATAGACCTTCTGCGAACCTGAAGTTGTTTCTCTGACTCCCATTGATACTGAAATGTGGATTCACTAATGACACATAAACACCATAAAATCCAGCATCATCCCGTGCAAGATCTCAAACCTTAGTCATATAAAAATCTGGGAACCCACCAATGCCACATATACACATTAACATACTGATGTAAATATGAATCTGCAATCTGAATGCCGCTAGTAGAATCCTCCACTTGGCGTGAAGCCATAGAAAACATTATCTAACGATCCGCAAAACTAACTTTTACAGCTCGTACAACATAAATAACAAGGTACCCCAATACTACCAATTATCCCCACTCAACATCCACCTTGTGACCTTGCAAGAATCGCGACGATTAGTCAACCAATTAAATGTTCTCAAGCTCGCACTCATCAACCAGATGCCGGGAACCGCTGCGCCTCCATACGAATAGCCAAATAGTCCCTCAATACCTCTCTATCTTTAGTCTAGACAACACATTGAGATAATGTCTGAGCATCCCTGACTCCCTCGTAGCCTGCCTATAATATCACGAACCACTGACGCATAGCAGACACTGAGAGCGTAATATCATACATCAGTGGATGTAAAGGGACATAAATTATATACTTCGAGCTGAATCAATATCGCACGATAAGGAATGAAAGAAGTGGAATTTCCTAATAGTTCTGTAGCCTCTCGAAGATAAGTACAGACTTCTCCCTACCGTTCCACAAGACTCTACTAAACTTGCTAATGACTCGTAGCACCCATGAATCTAGAGCTTTGATACCAACTTGTCACGACCCAAAATCCCTTCGAAGGAGTTGTGATGGCACCTAGTCTCTAAACTAGGTATGCCTAGCTTTAACAGAAATAACATTGATATTTACTAACTTCAAATTAGATAATCTCTAAGCAATTATAATTCCCAAAACCGGTAGTACAAGTCATAAGACTTTTTAAGAGTAGTTATACAAAATAATTACGTCACTGTTCCAGAAACAAAGGGACAGTTGGGAAAAGTACAAATGAAGGTGACTTTGAAGCCTGCGAATGCAGCCGTAGGTTTGCCTTGATTCTCCACCGCAACGATTCACATATCAACTACCTATCAAATACCTGCATCTGTACACAAAAATATATAAAAGTGTAGTATGAGCACACCACGATGGTGCCCAATAAGTATCAAGACTAACTTCGGTTGGGAAGTGATGAGGAACAGTCAAGGCACCTACTGGTGAAATGAAATGAACAGGATATGATAATAAAATATCAAGATAAAGATACCAAGGTAATATCAACAACAGGGAGAAATCAAAATACAAATAATAGAGACAAAAAAGGGAAAACACAGATAGTAACGAACAAAAACCAAGTAAATCAACACTGACATAACAGAGACACAGATAAGTAAGAAGGTGTTTAAATAAAGAAAGCAATGTCAACTCAATCAATCAAATCAAGTCTAATATACAATCTCGACCATCTCAATCCTCGGTTCCCCATATCATAACCTCAACTTCCGAACCTTCAACACATACGACACCTTGTTCCCACATATTTTCCATCTCACTTTGCACAATAAAATCCACGTGCTATCTGATACACAATGTCCGTACAAATGCAATCAAGATGTTCAAGAAGTCTCATTTACATAACATAAAGTAAATTATAGTTTCTAAGCCAATTAGAAAATCAGCGAGAAAAGATGAAGTTATTTTTAGAAATCGGTTGAGTAAAAAAAATACCCTTTTCAAATAAAATTACAACATCGAATAAAGTATTTCCCTTAACTTAGGATTTATTAAATTAATACTTAATAGAAATTACTTTTTAATCAAAATACAACTTCAGGCGGGTTAAGGAAATTCAATTGAGAAAACTAATTGAAATGAAATATAACAATTATCAGAATTTGAAATATTGAAATGTGTGTGTGTGTATATATATATATATGTATATATATATATATATATATATATATATATATATATATATATATATATGTAAGGCCCCGTGAAATCCCTACTCAAAAACCTAGATCCTGTGGTGCCAAGTTAGGATCGTGTGTTAGAAATTAGTAAATATGTTGGCGCGGACCTTTTTGGATTGAATGATGTATTAAAAAGTCAAGAATAAGTTTCCAGAAAAATGCAAGAAATGCGGTCCAGAATGCGATCGCATAATTAAAATGCGGACCGCATAGCTGCCGCAGAGTGAGGCAGAATGTTAAATGAAATTGAAGTCAGAAATGCGGTCGAAATGCGGTAGCATAATTGAAATGCGGACCGCATAGCTGCCGCAGAGCGAGGTAGAATGTTGGATGAAATTGAATTCAGAAATGCGGTCGAAATGCGGGCCGCATAAGTCGTCGCATATTTTCCTTTGAATTTGCAGGTCAATTCTGCGGTGCACTTTGCGACACAGAACACGAATGCGGACCGCATTATTACCGCATACCGAGTCAGGATGTTTAGTTTCTGGGGGAGCATTCTGCGGTCCATTATGCGGACCGCATGTTAATTCTACGGTTGCAGATGCGACCACATAGTTGACTCGGGGCTCCAATTTTCAAATTTTTAACCTGATTTCCCTATCGATATAACCGGTGTATTAGCTCATTTTGAGCATTCATCTGAGAAATTCTAGAGAGAGTAAGATGTTCCTTAAAGAGGGAAAGTCTCTCATCAAATTATTCTATAAGATTGGGCTAAATCATTGAAGAAAACCAAGGAAAGTCTCCTGAATCTTCATCCCAAGAGGTAAGGCTCCATCACCTCAGCTCATAATTGTATACTTAGCCATATGGGGCCATTAGGGAAGTAATTCATGGGTATGAGAATGAATACCTTGCATGCATGCCACCTTAGAGTATTGAAAAGTAGTAAAATTAAAAAGGAAGCAATTGGGGGTATAACATGATA
>MU671993.1:56992-69854 GCA_026770625.1 Nicotiana glauca
ATTTCTTTGATTTGCCCGTATTAATTGCTTGTATTTATTTGATAGTTCTTTCTAGTAAAATGGTGTTTAGTTATACATATCAGTACAATTCAAATGTACTAACGCCCCTTTTGCCGGGGGCGCTACATTCGTGTCATGATTGTAGGTGGCCCCATAGCGGACAGTGCAGACCGAGTGTAGCGGAGCATTCATCTACTCGAAGTCACGGTGAGCCCCTTATTCTTTGTTTAATACCTTAACGGGTTGGGAAGGGTAGAATATGGATATGATGACCAGTGCGCTAATATCTCGTACGACCCCTCTTTGAGGAGTGATGGTTGGGTATTGTACCGATGTGATCCATATTGTATTTAAACCTAGGACCTATTTCCCCTTTTCTTTACTTGTATAATGTTTTTTAATTTATGTTCCAATTAATCCCTCTCTTTTAAATCACTTATGTCCTTTCCCTTCCTTTTTCTAAAATTTTAAATTTTGTCTGTAACTACTATATGCAAGTTTTATGTGTTTCTTTCTACTCTTCTTAAAGTCATAACTAAGCATGGCCGGGAACCACACTAGTGGATCTTGAGGGGTGACTAACACCTTCCCCTCGAGATAATCTCAAGCCTTTACCCGAACTCTGATTTTTCTTTCAAAAATCTTCTTCTTTTTTTTGAGTGTCCTAATGCACTATAATCATTAGGTGGCGACTCTTCAAATTCTATAGTCTGATTCCTCAAAAGGGAATGAGAGTTGTTTTGTCCATAATGTCGTAAACCCGATTTCGCCATTAGAAAAAGGTGGGCGTTGACAATGTCACACAATAATAATTAAAGAATGTGGGATTTCCTAAAGGTTCTGCAGCCTTTCAAATATAAGTACAAACCCGCACATGACTCGTGAGATCTCGGTAACCTAGGCTCTAATGCCAACTTCTCACGACCCAAAACCTAACTCGTCGTGATGGCGCCTATCGTGAAACTAGTCCAGCCTCAACTCAACAATCAACAAGATGATAATAAGTTTGAAAACATTTATGGAAGCTTTTAACAGTTAAAGAACTATTTGAAACATAAGAAATTCTAAGAGTAGATACAATCTAGCCCAAAACCGGGGTGTCACTGAGTGCATGAACGTCTAAGAAAAATACATAGTCTATTATAATGTCTAAGGGAGCTACTAAAATACAATTGGAAAGTAACGTGGAGAGACAAGGGCGATGAACGCCATGCAGATACCTCAATAATCTCCTCAGTCTGAAGCCTCGATCAACCACCGCCACTGGATCCATATTGCCTGAATATGTACACGAGGTGTATGGGGTAACATGAGTTCATCAACTCAGTAAGTAACAAGTCAAATCGTTGGACTGATAGGTAGTGAGGAACTCAACCTCCTCAAATATATCAGTAATAACGTACAGAAATGTAGCCACGCATTTAGGTAAATAGATAGCTTGAACAGTAAAAAGAGCAGGTATGAACAAGATAAAGAAGTGTAACTCTGCTACATCTATATGCCGATGCACATGCTGTGTGAAATGCACCGTGCTGAGTGCCTCATGTGCCCACAATCTCAAATACTCGTCCACTCAGTACTGTATATGGCTCATACGATCCAGGGAAGATCCATCCCAGAATATATACATCTCTGACAGTAGTCACTCAGTACTGAGGAAGGCCATTCTAGCATATGGAGAAGATCCATCTCCAGATAATAACAATAACAACCTCACAACCACTCGGTAGTGTATATGGATCACAAGGCCCAGGGAAGATCCATTCTGGAATATATACACATCACTAACAACAGTCACCCAGAACGAAGGAAGGCCATTCTAGTTTATAGAGAAGATCCATCTACAGGTATAAAATACTTCG
Source organism: Nicotiana glauca (assembly GCA_026770625.1). NCBI lineage: Eukaryota > Viridiplantae > Streptophyta > Magnoliopsida > Solanales > Solanaceae > Nicotiana > Nicotiana glauca. The sequence goes on from MU671993.1 coordinate 58,855, forward strand.
GAAGAGATTAATGTCCAGGGAAGATCCCTCTCTCAATAATATCAACTGCACTCACAGGGGGTGTAAAGACTTCGGAGGGGCTCCTTTCAGCCCAAGCGCTATAACAAGCCAGCAAAGGCATAATAAAAAATTTGTTGCGGCGTGCAGCTCGATCCCATAAGTGTCACTCAATATCAGGCTCTCAGCCTCACTCAGTCATCACTCTCCAGTATCACACACATGGGCTCAAAATGGCACGATACTAGCCCAAAACAATGATATGATATGCAAAATAACAATAATCGAGACTGAGACATGATATAATTATGCATGAATAGGACCGAGTATAGAATTTCAATGAAGCTAATGATATGACAGCAATAAATGACCTCTCGGGTCTCAACAGTATCGGCGTGAAGACTTAACATGATAATTAGCTTGATTTACAGCTCATTACCTAGTCACATAATCATGACACAGATATCAGCAAGAAAGAGCCACTAAGTGGTACCATAGAATGATCCAGGCCGCAATTCTCACGGTGCACGCCCACACGCCCGTAACTTGGCATTTGCATCACCTCAATACTAATAATAGAATACATAGTTTGGGGTTTCAAACCCTCAGAACCAAGTTCGGAAGCATTACTTACCTCAAACCAAGCAAAACTCTAGCTCGTGATGCCCTTGCCTCTCGATTCGGCCTCCAAATGCTCCATCTCTAAATAAAATCAATATATTATCAACAATATATACTAAAGGAATGAAACCCATACAAAAATTGTCAAAGTTGATAAAATAAATCCCGAATTTGCTCAAACCCGGCCCGTCGGGCCCACGTCTCGAAATCTAAGAAAAATCATAAAACTAGAATCCTTATCCTATCATGAGTCCATACATACCAAATTCACAATAATTGGACCTCAAATTACCCCTCAAACCCCCAATTTATAATCTCCAATTTCAAGCCCTAATTTCCCAACTTTATCCCTAATTTTTCCACAAATTCCTTGATTAAACAACGGGAAACCATCACATATACGAGCATTAGGTCTCAAGTCACTTACATTATTGATAAACCCTTGGATTCCTTCTCAAAATCACTGTTAAAAGCTCCAAAGCCGACTAAAAATGGGGAAAATGAACCAAAATTCGCGAAGTCCATAGTTTATACTTTCTGCCCAGAGGTACCGCATATGTGGTCAAAATGTCGCTTCTACGACGCTGGACCTGCCGGAAATCCATCGCAGGAGTGGTTCCCACTTATGCCCTCAGATACCACTTCTGCGATCAGAAAACCGCACCTGCTGTCTTGCAAGTGCGCTCCATTGTCTGCACATGCGCCTCCTGCCTCAGCTCTTCAAAATCTCGAATCTGCGATCATCTTCCGCATCTGCAAGAAATATCAGAAGCAGCAGCTTTAGCTTCCTTATTCCATATTCAAACTCTCTGTTAATCATCTTAAATCATCCGGAGACCCTCGTGACCTCAACCAATAATACCAACAAGTCATATATTAACACACAAGCAAAGTCAAACATTTGGAACACTCAAAATAATATCAAAATACCAAATTGACCTAGAATTCAAACCTAAGAACTTATAAACTTTTAAATTTCACAAACGACGCCATATAATTTTGCATACACATCACAAATGACACTACGGACCTGCTTCAATTTTTGAAATTCCAATCTTACCCCAATATCAAGATTTCCAATGTCGACCGCAAAATGCCAAGTTTTCAATTTCGTCAATTCAAGCCTAAATATACCACGGACCTCAAAATTCCATTTTGAACGCGCTCCTAAGTCCAAATCACCCAACGAAGCTAATAAAATCATAAAAATTCAAATCCAAGATCGAATAATAAAAAGTCAAGACTGGGTAAAACCTTTTAAATTTAAAGCTTCAAGCTGAGAATCATTCTTCCATATCTATTCCGATTAACTTGAAAACCAAAATCGATGATAACATAAGTCATAATCCACCATGTAGGGCTAGTCATGCGCGAGAACTGGCAAGCAAAGTACAAATGTTCAAGACGGCTGGTCGGGTCATTACAAATTAAGAACAACATGCATAGCTAGATTAGATAGAAACCCAATTTCCAACCAATCTTAACTCCCTATGGAAATCGATCCCGACCCTTTGGGTAAAAGCTGCATCGACCACTCCTCGCCATTATATAGTGGTCTAGGGTTGGAGCAGACCAGTGTGCCCGCACATCCACCTCAACATCCTTATTGTTGCTACTTTCATCTCTTTGAATATGTGAATTTGAAAGAATATATGAAATGAATTTGGGTATTTCGAACAGCATCTTGTTTAAGATATGTACGTAATTGGCCTTGTGCCAAAAAAATGCCTATAATTCATTCACGAGCCAAATGGAAAATACTACATACAAATAAAGATATCAGCATATCTCATATTCCCATGAGATAATTTTGCAATGAAAAGGGTGTGCGGTGTTAGGACCGAAATAAACAGATTTCATGCGGAAACTAGTAAAGAAAATCTTGAACGACGATAAATTCGATAACAGAAGAGAAATCTATTAAAAGAGACATAAATATTTAACGTGGTTCGGTCAATTAACCTACATCCACGGTGGAAACGAGAAATTCACTATATATCGAGAGTACAAAATATCGAGAGAACAACCTTACAAAGAGGCAAACACAATTGTCATGCTAACACTTGTCCTGAAATTCATACCCTAAAAAAGACTCTCAAACCCCTTAGGCTACATTGTGGATGTTGCTGAATGAGTAAGAAAGATCATCAATTTATATGAGTCCAAACCTTTTCCTCAAAAAATGATTAGCCAAATATGGGATATTTATAATTTTCTTCCCAAAAAAAAAAACTCAATTATGGTAAATATGTTGTCCTTTCCTTCAAGAGATAGAGAAAGCTAATTATGGTAAGAAATTCAAGACAAACAACTAACAATTCTCCCACTTGACCTAATTTTCTGACAAAATAAACTTGATCCATCTTCTTCACATAACCTTCAATATGGCGCATCTCTAAATCTCCGCCACAAAGCTTTTCACAACGTAAGTAGCACTCCGATCAAATATCTCAAACGAAAATGATGATTACTGTCAAAAAAATTGCGGCTAGAACTAAACCCCCCGAGATCAACCTGTCTTGAACCTCGCTCTAATACCAGTCGTTAGGATCGACATAAACAGGTGTTACACAAAAACTTATAAAGCAAACCTTGAACGACGATAAATCAGATAACGAAAGAGAAATCTGTCAAAAGAACACAAATATCTAACATGGTTCGGTCAATTGACCAACATCCACGGCGAAGATGAGCAATCCATTATATAAAAGAGAGTACACAATATTGAGACAATTACCTCACGAAGAGGGAAAAATAAGTGGTAGGCTAATACCTGTCCGGAAATTCTCCCTCTAAAAAAGACTCTCAAACAACTTTTCCCAAAATTAGGTATCCATTTTACTGAATTCCCTTGTCTACATTTTTTCATCTACTAGAGGTTGTTCACCTTGGAGACCTGATGCAGTTATGAGTGCGGCCGAGCATTGATGGCACTCCGTCCTACAGATTTTCAAAGGTCGCCGAAGGCGCACCGTACACCACGCGACGTGCGGTGCTCTTTCAGCCATTGGACTCTACCTCCGAATAAGTTGTTTCTAGGATAGGCAGCTGTTAAACAAAAAAGATAACTCTTTCTGAGGCCCCCGCCGACGTCTCAAGACTTTCTTACGTTGCCGTCAAGATACTACTTGTTAGGATCGAAATAATCAGGTGTCATGCGGAAGCTAGTAAAACAAACCTTGAACGACGATAAATCAGACAACAAAAGAGAAATATACCAAAAAGATAAACATTTAATGAGGTTCGGCCAATTTACCAACTTCCACAGGCGGAGAACAATCTATTATGTAAAACAGAGTACAAAATATCGAGAAAACAACCTCATGAAGAGGCAAACACAGGTGGCGCTCTAACATTTGTCCCAAAAATTTCTCACCCCAAAAAAAAATTCTCAAACTCTATATGACTACATTGTGGATACTACTGAATGAGAAGGAAAGATCCCCAATTTATAGAAGTACAAAGACTTTTCCTCGACCAAAAAAGACTAGTCAAATATGGAAAATTTATAATTTCCTTCTAGGAAAAGAAAAACTTAATTATGATAAATATATTACCTTTTTTTCTTTAAAAATTAAAAAATCAAATATACTAAGAAAATCATAACAAATATCTAATATACGGTTCATTTACCACTCCATACATACGCATTGTCCCGAACAAATTCGAGAGAGGGAATCGAAGTGAATAAAGTGAAGTCTCACTTTCTTAACATCTGTTTCATTTTGGTCCTTAACTAATTAAATGTTTGTCGTGAAAAATATTTTATAATGAGAAATATTATTTAAATCATCTCCTGAGTATTTGTTTGAACCAAAAGTTGATGCTAGTCCTCTTTTCTTCTATTTGACTAGTGGGTCAGTGCAAAGAATAGGGCGTAAAAATGTGCTAGAGGAATAAGAATAGGGCGTAAAAAATGTTACGCCGTAATATATATTTGCTGATAATCATGAGTAACCAAATATAAAACAAATGTCTGCACGCAGATAGGAGTAAGTGATAGAAAAAATTAAGATAATGGAAAAAACTTACCAAGTGATAGAAAATAAATAACAATACTAAAACATTCAAAAAAACTAAATTGGATCCTAAAATTATTAGTTGTTACTTCACTGGTTATTAAGAAGGGTCAAAGGGGTAATACTTTGTCGATTTTATTGCCCTAATTTATACACTAGAATAATTAAAACGTGTTCAACGAAGTTTCTTTAAGATGAAATTCATAGTGAAAGTTGTGAGCCAAGAAAGGTGAAGTTGTCTCCAAATGAGGATTCAACTAATAATCCACATGTAAAATTAAAGGTGTCTAACGGGCCGGATCAGCCCGTTTTCGGACCGTTCCAGACCGGTTGAAACCAGAACCAGCCTGGTCCAGTACAAAGGGGGCCGAGTGGGATGGGTTAATAGGGTAAGGGGGTTGGTCCGTTTACCTTGGTGCAACCGTTTAACCGGCCTGGTCAAACCTGATCAACGGATTTATAGTAGAACCGGTTAACCGGCCCAGACAGGTATAATAACTACTTTCAGTTTTTTTTTTAATGGGGCCTGACTTTCTGACCATTGGCAACGGTCTGCTGGCCTTTGGGGCCATTACCTGTGATGACCCTATTTTAAAAGTAAATTCTACTTTCTGGGGTCTTAAAAAACCTCTTTCTGTCCCACCTTGATTTGTGTGCGTTTTCCGAACGCGTAGCCGGAAAGCCTATATGTGAAAATCTGTGAAAAACTGATGAATTTTGACTTTAAAATGAATTAAGTTGACTTCGGTCAACACTTTGGGTAAACGGACTCGGACTCATGATTTGACGGTCCCGGAGGGTCCGTAAGAAAATATGAGACTTGGGCGTATGCCCGGAATCAAATTCCGGGGTCCCAAGCCCGAGAAATAAATTTTTCAAAGAAAATTATTTTTGAAAACTATTTTATGAGTTTTGGAAATGAAATGTGATTAAAATTTGATGGTATCGGGACCGTATTTTAGTTTCGGCGCCCGGTACAAGTATAAGTCTGTGAAATTTGGTAAAAAACGGACTTGAAACGACGTGAATCGGATCGTTTTTGGAAGAATTGGAAAACTTGAAGTTCTTAGGAAATTTCATGATTTTGATGCTAAATTCATAGTTGTTCTTGTTATTTTAGTGACTTGAACGCACAAACGAGTTCGTATGATATTTTTAGGTTGGTGTGCATATTTGGTTTGGAGCCCCGAGGGCTTGGATGAGTTTTGGATAGGCCAGGGGTGAATTTTAGACTTGGAAAATTGCAGGATTTTAGTTGGTGTGATCAGGTTTGCAAAGCCTGGCTCGCAAATGCGAAGGCTAAGCGCAAATGTGAATAGCACAAGCCAGCCCTTATCTTGCAAATGCGAGATACCCTTCGCAAATGTGAAGTTTTCATTTAGTGCCTGAAGCCGCAAATGCAACCTGTGTATCGGAAATGCGAGGTCGGAAATGCGACATCTCGTTCGAAAATACAAAAGTCCAATTTCTGAAGGGTTCGCAATTGCGAACACTGGTCACAATTGCGACATCAGAAACCTGTAACTGCATAACTTAGACGCATTTCAACCATTTTTCACACTCTTCCAAAACCAAAACACCCTAGAACAATTTTTCAAAGGCAACTTCTTCTCCAAATCGATTGTAAGCCAATTTTAACTCGTTTTCTTCAATCACTAACATCTTTTCACATGATTTCAACTCAAAATCAATGATTTTTATGGGAAAAATTTGGTGTATTGGGTAGAACCTAGATTCTTCAAAAATTGGGGATTTGGACCTCGATTTGAGGTTCGATTTCAAAATTAATTATATATTTGGGTTCATAGGGAAATGGGTAATAGGGTTTTGGTTCGAACCTCGGGTTTTGACCATGTGGGCCCGGGGGCGATTTTTGACTTTTTGGTTAAAACTATGGAAAACTTATTTTCATGCATTGATGTAATTAAGTAACTTGTGGCTAGCTACGACTGAATTAGTGGTGGAATCGAGGGGTAAAGCAATATTTGAGACGTGAATTGTGTTCGTGGCATCGAGGTAAGTGTTTGGTCTAACCTTAGCTTGAGAGATTAGGAGTGGAGTCCTATTTGCTATGTGGTATTTTTTTAGTACGACGTATAGGCATGGTGACGAGTATCTATACGTTAGTGTCAAACATGCCCGTGAGTCTTATATTGTGATTATTATGCCTTCGTTGTAATGTTCATGCTTTGGTGATGGTTCCTATTGTTGAGCAAGTTTTGTGGAAGTAATTGTGGCATATGTATATTAAGGAGCGTAGGCTCAAGTAGTATAATGAAATGTGAAAATGTAAGAGGTAAATTGAACTCTTTTAGAGAATTAGCTCAAGTTGTAAAGTGAATTGTGAAGTATAGGTGAAAAAGAGAAAAGAATCACTACATTGACTCCCTTGCTGAGATATTACTGTTGTTTTTATATTGTCCCTTGACGTGACTTGTTGGTGAATTATTGTTCACTTGCCGGGATTCTTATTGTAGTTTCATTCATTTCCTTGCCTTATTGTTTGTGATTGTTGTGTGGGTGAGGAAGAGAGTTAAAGCACGAAGGGTGATGCCATGTATTGTTTTGGTAAGAGGGTATTAAAGCACGAAGGGTGATGCCGTGTATGATTTGTGAGGAAAGAGTGTAAAGCACGAAGAGTGATGTCGTGCCGCACGATGTACCATTCTGTGCCGATTATTGATTATACGGTGAGGATGAGAGTAAAAGCACGAAGACGCTGTGCACATTTTCATTACTTGAATGCCTGGTGAGGACGAGAGTAAAAGCACGAAGGGTGATATCGTGCACTTATTGATTTCGGATTCTTTGTTGACATTTGAGATATGCTGTTTCTTTCATTTACCATTGTCTTTCTATTCTAAATTGATATTTCCCCACAGCATGTTACTCCTCCCATACTTGACTATATTTTACTATTCTTCCTTTCCGTTGTATATACTTTAATTTCACAGGTTTATTTGGGAGTCTGGTCCTAGCCTCGTCACTACTTTACCGAGGTTAGGCCAGGCACTTACTGGCACATGGGGCCGGTTGTGCTGATACTACACTCTACACTATGTACAGATCCCGGAGAAGCTTTGGGACCGTAGATTGGGTGGCTACCTTCAGTCCATGCGGAGATCCAAGGTAGACCTGCAGGCGTCCGCAAGCCCTGGCGTCTTCCTTCATCCCTTTATTCCTGTTTCATTTCCTTAATTCAGAAACAGTGTATCGTTTATTTTCAAACTTTGTATGTAGTATTCCTAGATCGCCTTTGGTACTGTGACACCTTTTCTGGGAGGTTTAGGTTCAAATAGTTGTATTAGATATATATTCAGATAATTTACTGCATTTCTTCCGCTTGATGTAATTTCCGTTATTTACACGTTATTGCTTTATAATTTTTAAGAAATATAAAATGGATAAAAAAAAGTAATTTGCTCAAATAACTAGCTTGCCTAACTCACATTAGCAGGTGCCATCACGTCTCCCGAGGGTGAGAAATTCGGGTCGTGGCAAGTTGGTATCAGAGCTCTAGGTTACACGGGTCTCACAGTTCACAAACAAGCTTAGTAGAGTCTGAGGGATTGGTACAGAGATGTTTGTATTTATCCCCCAGAGTATACAGAGTTAGGAAAAACTACACATTTATTCCTTCATGTCGTGCGGTCTAATTTCTCAATACTAATTAAATTTTTACTCTATTCTTTCGCAGATGGCGAGAACACGCGCTTCCTCATCCACTGACTAGCAGCCCGAGCCCCCAGCAGCAACTCCCACGAGGGGAAGAGGGCGAGACCGAGGCCGTGCTAGAGGCCGAGGTAGGAGCAGAACTCAGCCCAGAGCAGCAACACCAGCAGCGGAGCCACAGGTTGACTTTGATTATGTGCTTCCGGCCCCAGCAGTTTCGGTGGGCCTAGCTCAGGTCCCAGATGTAACGACCCGACCGGTCATTTTGCATACTAGCCCTCTGTTCAGCAGTCGAAGGACATGGACAACTTCATTTCAGGTATTATGACTTGTACGCATGGTCGGAATTGAATTTTGGGAAGTCCAGAGTTGATTTGGGAAGAGAATTCTTATTTCGAAAGCTTAAAGTTGAAAGAATGAACTAGGATTGGAATTTTGAGTAAACGACCTCGGAATCAAGATCTGAAAGTTCCAGCAGGTTTGTATGATGATTTCGGACTCGGGCCTATGCCCAGATTGGGTTTTGGATAACCCGGGAGTGTTTTGGCGCCTACTGTGGAAGTTAGCATTTTGGAAGAAATTTCATAAGTTTGGTTTGAAGTGCATTTCAGTGTTATCAATGTTTGTTTAGGATTCGGAGATTGTGAATAGCTCCGTATGGTGATTCTAGAGTTGGGAGCGTGATCAGAAGTGAATTCGGAGGTCCGTAGGTGATTTTGAAGCCATTTGGCTAAAGATAGAAAATTGAAGGTTTTTGAGAAGATTGACCGGAAATGGATTTCTTGATATCGAAGTCGGAATCCAATTTTGAAAGTTGGAGTAGGTCCGTAATGTCAAATATGACTTGTGTGCAAAATTTGAGGTCAATCGGACATAATTTGATAGGTTTAAACATCGGAAGTAGAAGTTGGAAAGTTCAAAGTTCATAAAGCTTGGATTGGAGGTCGATTGATGATTTTAGCATTGTTTGATGCGATTTGAGGCCTCGAGTAAGTCTGTAATGTGTTTTGGGACCGGTTGGTATGATTGGTTGGGGTCCCGGGGGCTTCGGGTGGATTCCGGATGGTTAACGGATCGAAATTGAAATTTGGAAGAGAGCTGAAGGCATCTGGTTGCTGGTATTTTTGCTTATGCGGTTGGTTGACCACAGAAGCGGCACCGCAGAAGCGGAGGGGGAGCCGTAGAGGAGGTTTTTAGTCAAAGGCTTGAGGACCGTAGATGCGGTCAAGGTTCCGCAGAAGCGGGACCGCATTTACAGAGAAATGATCGCAGAAGCGGGTGGGAGTATATTGGGGAGGAATGCAGATGCGGTCAAAGGTCTGCAGAAGCAAGACCGCATCTACGGTTGGCACGTCGCAGAAGCGGAAAGGGGTTAGGCAAGGGAAAACCGCAGAAGCGGCGGATTGTCCGCAAAAGCAGAACCGCTGATGCGGTATTTTTCCGCAGAAGCGGATGTACCTGGAGCAGTGAGGTTGATTTGAATCGTGGGATTGAGTTTATTTCTCCCATTTCTTCATGGCTTGGGCGATTTTTGGGGAGCTTGAAGAGGGGATTTTTGTCGTCAATGTTAAGATAAGTTATCCCCATCACTTTTGAGTCAAATACATCAAATATGTATGGATTTAAGCATGAAAATTAGTGTAAAATTGAGGTTTTGGGTGGAAAACCTAGAAATCATATTCTTGGAATTCAGCCACGATTTTGAGTATGGAATTTAGAGAAAATTATATATTTGAGTTCCTAAGTTCATGGGTAATCTTTATCTTCGATAAATTTCGGATTTCGGGCACGTGGGCCCGAGGGCATTTTTATCAACTTTTCGATCAGACTTAGGAATTTCCATAAATTAGATTCTAATAAATAATTGAGCATATATTAATGGATTTGTATCACCATTGGCTAGTTTTGGAGCTTTGGGCGTTGGTTCGAGTCTTCGGAAGAATGTAGAATGCTGATTATGGATCTTCGGAGCGAGGTGAGTCTCCTTTCTAATCTTGTGAGGGGGAACTGACCCCATAGGTGAGTTAAATTGGTTATGTGCTCTTATTTGTGGGGACTACCTACGCACCAGGTTATGAGAGTCCGTGCGTACCTACTATTATGCTATTGTCCGGGTAGTCTAGAACCCTAAAGCATGTTATATCTGGATTAACTGTGAATCCATTGATGGCTTGAATTGCTTGAATCACATTAAATTTATAAATGGATTTCTAAAAAAGACTTAAGCTTCGTTTTCTCAAATTATTAAAGAGAATTAGCCTTACTGGATAATTGTTCCATGTTGACTCCTTGACTGACTGTCTGTCTGTGTGTGTTTATTTTGGAATGGGCCGAACGCCTCGGCAAATTAATAGATGCATCTATAGGCGCGCCGTCGACCCTCGGCAACTGCACATTTATTTCTGTTGGATCGGGCCGTCGCCTCGATGTGATTTGCACATGTTGGTGCTGCTGTCTTGAACTTAATTAAGTTTGTATTGCCTTTTTGTCGCTTAAAGGTATTTGTATTATATTCAAAAGAAATTCTGGAAATTTCCTATGAAAGAATTACATGTTTACTTGATTTTCTCTATCTGGATTAAAACCATGTTTATAAAATAAATCCATTGTTTAATATATATATATATATATATATATATATATATATATATATATATATATATATATATATATATATATATATATATATAT
>MU671993.1:70115-87732 GCA_026770625.1 Nicotiana glauca
AAATATATATATATATATATTGGACCATTAGAGAGTGTCAGAGTTGACCATCTCGTCTCTACTCCTTCGGGATTAGGCGGGATACTCACTGAGTACACGTTGATTACGTACTCATACTACACTTTTGTGCATTTTTCTTGCACAGGTATATATACCTCTAGCAGCCTACTGGGCGTAGCAGCATGAATGACTCTGGGACTAGGTGAGCTGCATTGTTCGAGACGACCCGCAGCTAGTGTAGTTCCTTCCAGTATTTTCTTATTATTAATTCCCTGTCCACTATATTTCAGACATATGTTGTATTTTATTTTCCATATGGATAGTTGCTCATGCACTTGTGACACCAGGTTTCTGGGATGGTTTCAAAGGAATTGTACTAATCACTTATTGTTTAATTTGAATTGAAGTAATGACTGTTTTTAATTATGAAAAATGGAAGGAGAAATCTTGGATTTTCAAAAGTTTTAAAAGAGGATTAATTGATAATTTAGTTGGCTTGCCTGACAGAGGTGTCCGGCGCCACCACGGCCCTTAGTAGATTTTGGGTCGGCAATATGGTATTAGAGCACTAGGTTCCCGTCAGTCTCACGAGTCATGAGCAAGCCTAGTAGAGTCTTGCGGATCAGTACGGAGACGTCTGTACTTATCCTCGAGAGGCTATAGGGCTGTTAGGGGTACTTTCCTTCTTTGTTTCCTTATCGGGCGGTTCAATTCCTTTTGAGGCTTATGCCTTTGATTCCTTCCCACTCAATCTTATGCGATGCGAGCGCTTGTTATAAATCGAAAATTGAAGGATTACAATGGCACTACAAATGTCGTGCGGGATAATTTTCCCGGTATAGTTGATTGGACTATTATAGTTGCATTACGGAGGGATATTTTATTATTTCAGCTCAGTAACAGTACTTCAAAGAGCCTTGAGGCTAGGCACAGGATGCCATAATTCTTATGAGTGATTATTCCGCAGTGTTGTGTTAGTGGTAGGGTGTTTGCCCACGTGTTGGGGCAGTGAATAAATTGAAGGGAGGTTTACTTAATGTGCAATCAAGGGAGTCAGTATTTCATTCCCGGCAGGGGAAAGTCAAACGAACTGAGGATAGTCAGAAGTGGACTGGTGGAAGTAATGAAACATGGTAATTGCAAGCGTGGTGGAGTTCTCCTCTATATGGGGGTTTTGTTTTCCTAATTGAACGCTTTAAGTTTGTCGGTGTTATGATTTTCTACAATTCTCCTTGGGGCAAGATATTGTGAAATAGTATTGAAAACACAACTATCAGATATCGCAGGGTGCGGTGGTTCTGGATTGAATCAGTATTTCAATATAACTGTTCGAGAAAATGACCTTCAGAAAAGTTTGGAGTTAGTAGCAAATTATGGGATACAAGCGCTATGAAGATAAATTTTATTAAGACAACGACTGAGCAACAAAAGGTGAGAAGGACATATGGGAAGTGTCAGGTGAAATTTTAAACTTCTAAATGGCTAGACTTAGGGAGCGTAGGCCGAGCAGTGGATTAAAGAAGTGATATTGCCCAGAGTGGCAGTGTAGCAGAGCTGCATAGGGGCTTGGTAAGGGGAAGACTATGCACCTTAAGGGAGTCTGGAATGACTTGAGAATATTGGTGCTTGGTTATTGGTGTCTACGGATCTAATTTGAAGCATGATGTTGTTATGCGGCAGTAGATTTGGTATGACGGATATGAGCTGCTTGAAATGAAGAAAGATGTAGCATGACTTTGAAGTGGAAGGATGTTGTCTCGCATTTAATGGGTGTCCATGAGGGGTAAATGGACTGGTACAGCTAGAAAGTGAGCTTGGACTCAGGGTTTGGTTATTGATATCATGGTGATTGTATCCCGTGCGGCAGCATCGAAAGGTGTGGGAGGTGATTTCCACAGGCAGGTTATTTCCCCATGAGCAGGTTAGCGGTCGCGAGGTTGGAAAAACTTCAACAAGGAATTATATTGGTTATCCAACAAAGAGATCGGTTGTGCAAATGTGGATGATGATTCAGAATACGAAAGATGGGAATTTACAGAAGGATTCCGAGAATTTGTGGTGGATGATTGTGCGAGGTTATGGCAATAAGAGGTAAACAATTCAGGTGAATTCCAGCATTGTGTGTTAATGGCTTCAAGCTAAGTGGGAGAGCCCCACCGCTTATGATTTGGGTTGCATGGTTAGCTACTCGTGAGGTTTCTGGTTATTTTCATACTGAGGGATTATCCCAGCTACGGAAAAACACCATACGTAGTAATTTGAGCAGAGGAATTATTAAAGATGTGCTATGGTTGGCCTTATGGGCTCATGTTCGAGCTTAGGAAAGGATTCAAAATTTATGCCTTGTATAGAAGCGGGTTTAAAGGGGAGTGGTTCTGCAAGTGCTTCATTGGGAGGGTATTAATGTGCTAGAAGATTCATGGAGTTGATTATATTCGGGACCAAGTCAGAGTGGGTGGCTCTCAGTAACGGTCCTAGTGAATTTAAGAGGTAAAGTGTGGTGCCTAATGATGTCGAGCTTATAGGTACAATTAAGAATCAAGCTTTGTAGCAGTTTATGAGAAGAGGCACAGAATGTTCCGGGATGTTTGGCTTGTGGTGTAGCATTTGGGTGTTATGAAATAGTTTATAGGAATTGAGGCAGCCTGGTCTCGTGATTCAAGGACACTCGGGGTGAGTGTAGATGGAGTATGTTATGTGTTGAATGGAGTTAGTATTACTTTTAAGGAAAGCAAGGATAAATTGGAAAAAGGTAGAATGATTAGCTATAGTTGAATTGGCATATTGGGGCCAGGGATTAGTTCATTCCGCGTGATCAAGTTATGTGTATGATTTGTGGCGGTACGTGTGAGGCTTGTTGTCCACCGTAATTGGTGTTATTCAGAAGTATTCTTCTGTTATGGCTTGTTAAGTTGAAGCGTATTTCAGAAGGATTATGGTGGCCTGGATCACTACTTAGAGATTTGCACATCCTACGGTTATGGAAATTTACCTATGTGTTGCTGTGATTCTCCAGAAGTGAGTTAAGTGAAAAGTTCGTATACGATGAAATGTTAAAATATTAATGATTTCAGAGTTATGATGAAAATCGTGTTCTATTGTATATTAGCACGTTGGGTGCAGTGAGTAGCATAGAAATTCGAAGTGAGGATTGAGGTTGCAGTTTGGTGCTGGTAAGTATGTCACGGGCTCGGATGAGCAAGGAAAGGGATGAATGATTAAAGTAAATTGGTATTGTTTTCAGCACCACCTGAGATCGATATTTTGTGAAAAAGGATTTGCATCCTGGTTAAGGATTCTTGATTGCTTTTCAACGTTAGTGCGGCCGATGGTTTGGATGAGCGGACCCGTTATTTATTTCTAAAGATTGTAGGGGCGTGACCCACGGGAAGATTATATAAGTGTGACATGTAGTCACTTGATTGACTAAAGACTTAGACCAAATATGAGGATTGTGGTAATATCATTAATTTGAGAATTTAGGCCCGGAGGGCACTTTGTTTATTGGGTTATGAACCGAGGAGGTTGCTCCAGATATGATGGTTGTTCTTATGTGTTATGAGGAAAAAAAAGGGATTTGTTGTGGACCTTTGAAAGGTTATTAGCCAAGTGGGTGCAATAAAAAATCGGCTTGAGATCAATGGATTGATTTATATATGTGAACAGGGCTTTATATTAGGCCAGTTGTGTTCGTTTCAGCGAGCGTTCCTATGGAGGAAACAGTCGGGGTGTTATTTTGTCATCAGCTATTCCAGGTAATGATGTATTGCACCATATGAGTTGTGAGACGTCTTCGTAAAATCTTATGTGTTAAGGTTCCACATGGTGATGATGTTATGTGAGCAGGATGGCTCTTGAGATTTAGATCTTCTATCGCACCTCAGTTGTGCTTGAGTTTTGTACCCTATAGCGCTATGTGTTTTCTCAGGGATGGTATTATGCACTTAGCGTGCTTACAAACGAAATTCGATATTTTCATTGTAATGAGTAGATTTAGCTCGAAGTGCAATCTCCTTATGTGAGATCTATGTGTGGATCGGGTGGCATATCGCCATGTGTATGTTATTTGGATCGGGTTGCGGGCCATAACAGTGTAATGTCGAGTCTGGTTTTCTATATGCTATTTTTGTGTGTTTCGCTTCTTATCTTCTAAGAAAAGTCCATATTAGTGCGGGGGTTAGGTAATTCCTTCCAGAGTTCGATTTCCTCTTGGTGTCATATTCGGATTGGTGGCATATTGGCACATTGTGGCGTCATATGAGACTTTTGATCGCATTTGGAATGGCTTATTGCCTGAGCAGTTTGCACTGGGTGAGACGAGATTTTGGGATTTAAGATTAGTGCAATCTGATTATATGAAGTATATTAAGGAGCAAAGGTCATTATTAAGTTCAGAATGTTGTAATGGTTCTTGTCAGAAGTATAGACTCAATGATTGGTTGACTCGGTAGTTGATTATGAATTTGGGCACATCTTATCCGTCGTGGCGGTATTGTAAGAGTTAAAGTAAGACATGCGTGTCATGAGGTGCAATGGGAGCATCTGATTCGCTGAATTTGGGCTAAGTTGATCAGAAAATGTTATTGTGGTCCTATGAGTAAGTTATGCAGTCATGTTGGGTACAACGTGTGGTGAATGATTTGGTGATCTTATGATGAAAACAGGCCTGGCATAGAATTCCGGATGTTTGAATTGGGCTCTAAGGCTTAATTGCCTGAATAAAGGGGAGTATCTTCAGAATTTATCGAGCTTATGTGCTCAGCTAAGTCTTGGTAGCACGGGAAGGTGCGTGAGGGGTTAAACAGTGATTTCAGACTACTCCAGTACAGTTCTCAGCACGTTCGAGGACAAACGTATGTTTAAGTGGGAGAGAATGTAACGACCCGACCGGTCGTTTTGAGTACTAGCACTCCGTTCAGCTGCCGGAGGCCATGAAAAACTTCATTTCAAGTATTATGACTTGTACGCGTGGTCGGAATTGAATTTCGGGAAGTCCAGAGTTGATTTGGGAAGAGAATTCTTATTTCGGAAGCTTAAAGTTGAAAGAATGAACTAGGATTGGAATTTTGAGTAAACGACCTCGGATTCGGGATCTGAAGGTTTTAGCAGGTTCGTATGATGATTTCGAACTTTGGCGTATGCCCGGATTGGGTTTTGAATAACCCGGGAGCGTTTTGGCGCCTATTGTGGAAGTTAGCATTTTGGAAGAAATTTCATAAGTTTGGTTTGAAGTGCATTTCTGTGTTATCAGTGTCCATTTGGGATTCCGAGACTATGAATAGCTCCGTATGGTGATTCTGTAGTTGGGAGCACGATCGGAAGTGAATTCGTATGTCCATATGTCATTTTGAAGTCATTTGGCTAAAGATAGAAAATTGAAGGTTTTTGAGAAGTTTGACCGGAAGTGGACTTTTTGCTATCGGGGCCGGAATCCAATTCCGAAAGTTGGAGTAGGTCTGTAATGTCATATATGACTTGTGTGCAAAATTTGAGGTCAATCGAACATGATTTGATAGGTTTAAACATCGGAAGTAGAAGTGGGAAAGTTCAAAGTTCATAAAGCTTGGATTGGAGGTTTATTGATGATTTTAGCGTTGTTTGATGTGGTTTGAGGCCTCGATCAAGTCCGTAATGTGTTTTGGGACTGGTTGGTATGATTGGTTGGGGTCCCGGGGGCCTCGGGTTGAGTCCGGGTGGTTAACGGATCGGAATTGGAATTTGGAAGAGAGCTGAAGGCATCTGGTTGCTGGTATTTTCGCTTCTGCGGTTGGCTGACCGCAGAAGCGACACTGCAGAAACGGCACTGCAGAAGCACACGGGTAGCCGCAGAGGCAGTTTTTGGTCCAAGACTTCAGGACCACAGATGCGGTCAAGGTTTCGCAGAAGCGGGACCGCATCTGCGGAGAAATGATCGTAGAAGCTGTTGGGAGTATATTGGGGAGGACCGTAGATGCGATCAAAGGTCCGCAGAAGCGGGACCGCATTTTTGGTTGGCACGTCGCAGAAGCGGAAAGGGGATAGGACAGGGGAAGCCGCAGAAGCGGCAGATTGTCCGCAAGAGCGGAACCGCTGATGCGGTATTTTTCCGCAGAAGCAGAAGTACTTGGAGCAGTGAGGTTGATTTAAATCGTGGGATTGAGTTCGTTTCTCCCATTTCTTCATGGCTTGGGCTATTTTTTGGGAGCTTCAAGAGGGGATTTTTGTCGTCAATGTTAAGGTAAGTTATCCCCATCACTTTTGAGTCAAATACATCAATTATGTATGCGTTTAAGCATGAAAATTAATGTAAAATTGAGGTTTTGGGTGAAAAACCTAGAAAATCATATTCTTGAAATTTTGCCACGATTTTGAGTATTGAATTTAGAGAAAATTATGTATTTGAGTTCCTAAGGGCATGGGTAATCTTTATCTTCGAGAAATTTTGGATCTCGGGCACGTGGGACCGAGGGCGTTTTTGTCAACTTTTCGATCGGAGTTGGGAATTTCCTTAAATTAGATTCTAATGAATAATTAAGCATATATTAATGGATTTATATCATCATTGGCTAGTTTTGGAGCTTTGGGCGTTGGTTCGAGCCTTCGGAAGAATGTAGAATGCTGATTATGGATCTTCGGAGCGAGGTGTGTTTCCTTTCTAATCTTGTGAGGGGGAATTGACCCCATAGGCGTGTTAAATTGGTTATGCGCTCCTACTTGTGGGGGCTACGTATGCACGAGATGACGAGAGTCCGTGCGTAGCTACTATTATGCTATTTTTCGGGTAGTCTAGGACCCTAAAGCATGTTATATATCTGGATTAACTGTGAATCCATTGATGGCTTGAATTGCTTGAATCACATTAAATTTATAGGTGAATTTCTAAAAAAGACTTAAGCTTCGTTTTCTCAAATTATTAAAGAGAATTGGCCTTTACTGGATAATTGTTCCATGTTGACTTCTTGACTGACTGTCTGTCTGTGCATGTTTATTTTGGAATGGGCCGAACCCTTGGCAGATTAATATATGCATCTATAGGCGCACCGTTGACCCTCGGCAAGTGCACATTTATTTTTGTTGGATCGGGTCATCTCCTCGGTATGATTTGCGCATGTTGGTGTTGCTACCTTGAACTTAATTAAGTTAGTATTGCCTTTTTGTGGCTTAAAGGTATTTGGATTACATTCAAAAGAAATTCTAGAAATTTCCTATGAAAGAATTACATGTTTACTTGATTTCCTCTATCTGGATTAAAACCATATTTATAAAATAAATCCACTGTTTAATATATATATATATATATATATATATATATATAATATATATATATATATGTATTGGGGATGAATATTTATTAGACCATTAGAGAGTGTCAGAGTTGACCATCTCGTCTCTACTACTTCGGGATTAGGCGGGATACTCACTGAGTACACGTCGATTACGTACTCATACTACACTTCTGTGCATTTTTGTTGCACAGGTATATATACCTCTAGCAGCCTACTGGGCGTAGCAGCATGGATGACTCTAGGACTAGGTGAGCTGCATTTTTCTAGACGACCCGCAACTAGTGTAGTTCATTCCAGTATTTTCTTATTATTTATTCCCTGTCCACTTTATTTCGGACATATGTTGTATTTTATTTTCCATATCGATAGTTGCTCATGCACTTGTGACACCGGATTTCTGGGATGGTTTCAAAGGAATTGTACTAATCACTTATTGTTTAATTTGAATTGAAGTAATGATTGTTTTTAATTATGAAAAATGGAAGGAGTAATCTTGGATTTTCAAAAGTATTAAAAGAGGATTAATTGATAATTTAGTTGGCTTGCCTGACAGAGGTGTCCGGCGCCACCATGACCCTTAGTGGATTTTGGGTCGTGACATCAGAGGGGTTTATTACTACCCCAGTACTCCAGGATGCTCTGGTCTATCTAGTAAGACTTATGGAAATCATTACCCGGGCATGCTTGCTTCTTGTAGCACCAACCGTCTCTCAGGCTGGAGTAGGAGCCTAGACTCCTGCTACTCGCGCTCTGGAGCAAGTAGCTCCCCAGTTTCAGACTCCAGCAGTTCAGCTGGGTGTGGTAGCTCAGACCGGTGATGGAGCTGCTATGTCTTCCGATGCTTTGTGGAGATTGGACAAGTACACCAAGCTCTCCACTACTACTTTTAGCGGTGCATTTTTTGAGGATCCCCAAGATTATCTAGAAAGCCATCACGAGGTTCTCAGGAACATAGGCATAGTAGAGACCAATGGGGTCAATTTTGCTAATTTTCCCTTGTCTGGATCTGCCAATACTTGGTGGAGTGATTATTTCTTGGATAGGCTAGCCGAATCATCGGCTTTGACTTGGGAGCAGTTTACGCAGCTATTTCTGGAGAAGTTTCTCCCTATCACTCAGAGAGAGGTCTATCGGAGGCAGTTTGAGCGTCTCCAGCAGGGTTCTATAACTGTTACATAGTATGAGACCAGATTAATCAACTTGGCTCGCTATGCTCTTATCATACTTCCCACTAAGAGAGAGAGAGTGTGTGATAAGGTTCATGTGGGCTTTATCCAACCTATTCGACTTTAGATGGCCAAGGATACTGAGAGTGAGATTTCTTTTTAGGAGGCGGCCAATATGGCTAGGAAAGTTGAGATGGTTCTATCCCATGGAGGTGGTCAGGGGTCTGACAAGAAGCCTTGTCATTCAGGCCGATTTGGTGGTAACTCGTCTGGAGGTAGGGATTCTTATGGTAGAGGCCATCCTCCTAGGCATTTTCAGTCAGCACTTCAGGTTTCTCATGGTGCTTCAGATGGCCGTAGTCCTCAGATGCATGATTCTAATCAGCAGTCCTACAGTGGACCACCAACTCCTATTAGTGCACAGTCGCTTCAGAGTTTTCTGGGGTGGTCATTTAGATTGTCAGGGTCATCAGTCTCAGCAGCTGAGGGATTGTTACACTTGTGGTGATATGGGTCACATTGCTAGGTTTTGCCCTCGAGCACCGAGCATCTCTCAGCATTAGGGTTCCCGTGCCATGGTTCAGGCACCGAGTGTTCCACAGCCCACCCAGCCAGCTAGAGGTGGGAGTAGAGGTGCTAGAGGTGGAGGTAGAGGAATTAGAGGTGGAGCTCAGGCCGTTTAAGGTGGAGGACAGCCAGCAGCAGCCCGTCCCAAAGATGTAGTTCAGGGTGGCGGGGCCCAGCCCCGATGTTATGCTCTTCCATCCAGGCCCAAAGTTGAGGCTTACGATGTAGTTATTACAGGTACTGTTCTAGTTTGTAGCAGAGATGCTTCAGTTTTATTTGATAAAGGATCTACAAACTCCTATGTGTCATCTTATTTTGCACCGCATCTGGTCATGCCTAGTGATTCTTTGAGTGCTCATATTTATGTGTCTACACCGGTGGATGATTCTATTGTGGTAGATATAGTCCATTATTCTGCTATAGTTGTGATTGGGGGTCTTGAGACTCGTGTAGATTTTCTTCTTCTAGACATGGTTGATTTCGATGCCATATTGGGGATGGACTAGTTATCACCTTATCACGCTATCTTGGACTGCCAAGCCAAGACTGTGACCTTAGCCTTGCTGGGTTTACCTCGTTTAGAGTGGAGAGGGACTCCTGTTCATTCTACCCACAGTGTTATATCTTATATGAAGGCTCAGCGTATGGTCGAGAAGGGGTGTTTGGCCTATTTGACCTATGTTCGTGATTCTAGTGTTGAGGTTCCTTATATTGAGTATGTGCCCGTTGTTCGTGAGTTTCCTGATGTATTCCCTTCAGACCTACCGAGTATGCCACCCGATAGGGATATTGACTTTTGCATTGATTTGGCTCCAGGCACCTAGCCCATTTCTATCCCACCATATCGTGTGGCCCCGCCTGAGTTGAAAGAGTTGAAGGAGCAGTTGTAATACTTGCTTGAGAATGGTTTCATTACATCGAGTGTTTTGCCTTGGGGTGCGCCGGTGTTTTTTGTTAAAAGAAGGACAGATCGATGAGAATGTGCATTGATTACCGGCAGTTGAACAAGGTTACAATCAAGAATAGGTATCCATTGCCGAGAATTGATGGTTTATTTTATCAGCTTTAGGGTGCCGAGGTATTTTCGAAGATTGACTTTAGATTTGGCTACCATCAGTTGAGGATTAGGGCATCTGATGTCCTTAAGACAGCTTTCCCCACTCGGTACGGGCATTATAAGTTCTTGGTGATGTCATTCGGCTTGACAAATGCCCCAGCAGCTTTTATGGATTTGATGAACCGAGTGTTCAGGCCTTACTTGGATTCATTCGTGATAGTCTTCATTGATGATATTTTGATCTATTCCCACAGCCGGGAGGAGCACGAGTAGCATCTTAGAGTGGTTCTTCAGACTAGAGGGATAGTCAGTTGTATGCTAAGTTTTCGAAGAGTCAGTTTTGGTTGAAATCGGTTGCATTCCTAGGTCATATTGTATCAGCAGAGGGTATTTAGGTCGATCCAAAGAAGATTGAAGCAGTCAAGAACTGGCTTAGACCAGCATCTGCTACAGAGATCTGGAGTTTCTTAGGATTGGCAGGCTACTATTATCGGTTTATGGAGGGGTTTTCATATATTGCAGCCCCGATGACCAGGTTGACCCAGAAGGGTGCCCAGTTCAGATGGTCAGATGAGTGTGAGGCGAGCTTTTAGAAGCTCAAGATAGCTCTGACTACGACACCGGTGTTCATTTTGCCCATAGGTTCAGGGCCTTATACAGTTTATTATGATGGATCTCGTATTGGACTTGGTGCGGTGTTGATGCAGGATGGCAAGTTCATTCCTATGCTTCGCAGCAGTTGAAGATTCATGAGAAGAACTATACGATTCATGATTTGGACTTGGCATCCATTGTTCACGCTCTGAAGATTTGGAGGCATTATCTGTATGGTGTGGCATGTTAGGTGTTCATGGATCACAAGAGTCTACAGTATTTGTTCAAGCAAAAGGAGTTGAATTTGAGGCAGAAAAGGTGGTTGGAGCTATTAAAGGACTATGATATCATCATCTTATATCATCCGGGACAGGCCAATGTGGTGGTCGATGCTTTGAGTAGGAAGTCAATCAGTATGGGCGGTCTTGCTTATATTTTGGCCGGTGAGAGATCGCTTGCTTTGGATGTTCAGGCTTTGGCCAATCAGTTCGTGAGGTTGGATGTTTCTGATACCAGCCGTGTGTTTGCTTGCACAATCACTCGTTCTTCATTATTGGAGCGCATCTGAGATCGACAGTATGATGATCCGCATTTATGTGTCCTTAGAGACACGGAGCAGTGCGGAGGTGCCAAGCAGGTTAACATAGGAGATGATGGAGTTTTGAGATTGCAGGGTCAAGATTGTATGCCTATTGTAGATGGGCTTCGAGAGTTGATTTTAGAGAAGGCCCATAGTTCCCAGTACTCTATTGATATCAGGATTTGCGGCAACATTATTGATGGAGAGAAGAAGGATATCGTTGCATATGTGGCTCGGTGTTTGAATTGTCAGCAGGTTAAGTACGAGCATCAGAGGCCCGGTGGTTTGTTCCAGAAGATTGATATTCCTGAGTGGAAGTAGGTGCGTATCACTATGGACTTCGCTGTTGGACTCCCACGGACTCAGAGGAAGTTCGATGCAGTGTGGTTATTGTTGATAGGCTGACCAAGTCAGCACATTTCATTCCTGTGGCAGCCTCATATTCTTCAGAGAGGTAAGCTGAGATCTATATCTAGGAGATTGTTCATCTTCGTCGTATGCCCGTATCTATCATTTCGGATCGAGGTATGCAATTTACCTCTCATTTTTGGAGAGCAATTCAGCGAGAGTTGGGCACACGGGTTGAGTTGAGCACAACATTTCATCCTCAGACAGACGGGCAGTCCGAGTGGACTATTCAGATTTTAGAGGATATGCTCCGAGCTTGTGTCATTGACTTTGGAGGCTCGTAGGATCAGTTTTTGCCCTTAGCATAGTATGACCACAACAACAGCTACCAGTCGAGTATCCAGATGGCTCCTTATAAGGCTTTGTATGGTAGGCAGTGTCGATCGTCGGTTGGATGGCTCGAGCCGAGGGAGGCATGGTTGTTGGGTACGGATCTGGTTCAGGATGCTTTGGACAAGGTCAGGATCATTCAGGATAGGCTTCGCACATCTCAGTCCAGGCAAAAGAGTTATGCCGACCGCAAGGTTCGTGATTTGGTATTCATGGTCGGTGAGAGGGTATTGCTTTGACTGTTTCCTATGAATAGCGTGATGAGATTTGGGAAGAATGGAAAGCTTAGCCCTAGGTTTATTGACCTGTTTGAGGTTCTTGATCGAGTGGGAGAGGTGGCTTACAGACTTGAGTTGCCGCCGAGCTTATCAGCCACTCATCCAATGTTTCATGTATCGATGCTTCGGAAGTATCACGGCGATCCATCACACGTGTTAGATTTCAGCACTGTCCAGTTGGACAAGGACTTGTCCTATGAGGAGGAGCCGGTAGCTATTCCAGACCGGCAGGTTCGTGAGTTGAGATCGAAGAGTTTTCCTTCTGTTCGTGTTCAGTAGAGAGGTCAGCCTGCTGAGGCATCGACCTGGTAGTCCGGGTCCGATATGTGGAGTCGTTATCCTCATCTTTTTCCCGACTCAGGTACTTCCTTCTTCTGTCCGTTCGAGGACGAACGGTTGTTTTGGAGGTGGAGAATGTGATGACCTAAAAGGTCATCACTTCTTTGAAAAGTAAATTTGCATTATGAGGACTTTAGAAAACCTCTTTTTGTCCCACCTCGATTTGTGTGCGCAGTCTAGGCGCATAGTCGGAAAGCCTATATGTGAACAAATGGCGAATTTTGACTTTAAAATGAATTAAGTTGACTTCGATCAATATTTTAGGTAAACGGACTCAGACCCATGATTTGATGGTTCCTAGTGTACGTAAGAAAATATGGGACGTGGACGTATGCCTGGAATCAAATTTCGAGGTCCCAAGCCCGAGAAATGAATTTTTTAAAGAAAATTGATTTTTGAAAATATTTATGAATTTTGGAAATGAAATGTGATTAAAACTTGATGGTATCGGGACCGTATTTTGGTTTCGCCGCCCGGTACAGGTCTTATATATGATTTAAGATAAGTCTGTGAAATTTGGTAAGAAACGGACTTGAAACAACGTGAATCGGATCGTTTTTGGAAAAATTGGAAAACTTGAAGTTCTTAAGAAATTTCATGATTTTGATGCTAAATTCATAGTTATTGATGTTATTTTAGTGACTTGAACGCACTAGCGAGTCCGTATGTATTTTTAGGTTGGTGTGCATATTTGGTTTGGAGCCCCGAGGGCTTGGGTGAGATGCGAAGCATGGTTTGCAAATGTGAGTTCGCAAATGCGAAGGCTGAGTCGCAAATGCGAACAGTCCAGGCCAGCCATTATCTCGCAAATGCGAGATACCCTTCGCAAATGTGAAGTTTTCATTTAATGCCTGAAGCCGCAAATGCGAGATGTGTATCGCAAATGCGAAGTTGCAAATGTGACATCTCGTTCGCAAATGCGAAAGTCTAATTTCTGAAGGGTTAGCAATTGCAAACCCTGGTCGCAATTGCGACATCAGAGACCTGTAACTTCATAACTTAGACGCATTTCGACCATTTTTCACACTCATCCAAAACCAAAATACCCTAAGACGATGTTGTAAAGGCAACTTCTTCTCCAAATCGATTGTAAGTCAATTTTAACTCGTTTTCTTCAATCATTAACATCTTTTCACATGATTTTAACTAAAAATCAATGATTTTCATGAGGGAAATTGGGTCTTTTGGGTAGAAGGTAGGTTTTTCAAAAATTGGGAATCTGGACCTCGATTTGAGGTTTGATTTTAAAACAAATTATATATTTGGGTTCGTGGGGGAATGGGTAATCAGGTTTTGGTTTGAACCTCGGGTCTGGACCACGTGGGCCCCGAGGTGATTTTTTGACTTTTTGGGTAAAATTTGGAAAACTTATTTTCATGCATTGAA
Organism: Nicotiana glauca; assembly: GCA_026770625.1. Lineage (NCBI taxonomy): Eukaryota > Viridiplantae > Streptophyta > Magnoliopsida > Solanales > Solanaceae > Nicotiana > Nicotiana glauca. Next base: position 84,086 of record MU671993.1, read on the forward strand.
ATTGATTCATTTAGCATTTATTGATGTAATTAAGTATCTTATGGCTAGATACGAGCAAATTGGTGGTGGAATCGAGGGGAAAGAGATAGTTGAGATGTGAATTGTGTTCGTGTCATCGAGGTAAGTGTTTGGTCTAACCTTAGCTTAAGGGATTAGGAGTCAAGTCCTATTTGCTATGTGGTATTTGTTGAGTACGACGTATAGGCATGGTGACGAGTATCTGTACATTGGTGTCAAGCATGCCCGTGAGTGTTATATTGTGATTATTATGCCTTCACTGCAATGTTCATGCTTTGGTGATGATTCCTATTGTGGAGCAAGTTTTGTGGAAGTAATTGTGGCCTTTGAATATTGAAGAGCGTGGGCTCAAGTAGTATAATGAAATGTGAAAGTGTAGCAGGTAAATTGAACTCTTTTAGAGCATTGGCTCAAGTTGTAAAGTGTATTTTGAAGTATAGGTGAAAAAGAGAAAAGAATCACTATATTGACTCCCTTGCTGGGATATTGTTGCTGTTTTGATGTTGTCCCTTGCCGAAACTTGTTGTTCAATTATTGTTCCCTTGCCGGGATTCTTATTGTAGTTTCATTCATTTCCTTGCCTTATTGTTTCTGATTGTTTTTTGGGTGAGGAAGAGAGTTAAAACACGAAGGGTGATGCCGTGTATTGTTTTGGTAAGAGAGTGTTAAAGCAAGAAGGGTGATGCCGTGTATGATCTGTGAGGAAAGAGTGTAAAGCACGAAGGGTGATGTTGTACTACACGATGTACCATTTGCTGTCGATTATATTGATTATATGGTGAGGACGAGAGTAAAAACAAGAAGGGTGATGCCATGCACATTTTCATAACTTGATTGCTTGGTGAGGATGAGAGTAAAACCACGAAGGGTGATGTCGTGCACTTATTGATTTCGGATTCTTTGTTGATATTTGAGATATGGTGTTTCTTTCATTTCTCGTTGTCTTTCTATTCTAAATTGATATTTCCCCCGTAGCATGTTACCCCTCCCATACTTAACTGTATTTTACTATTCTTCCTTTCCGCTGTATATTGATGAATTGCACAGGTTTATTTGGTAGTCTGGTCCTAGCCTCGTCACTACTTCACCGAGGTTAGGCTAGGCACTTACCAGTATATGGGGTCGGTTGTGCTGATACTACACTCTGCACTATGTGCAGATCACGGAGCAGCTTTTGGATCGTAGATTGGGTGCCTATCTGTAGTCCACGCGGAGATCCAAGTTAGACCTGCAGACATCCGCAGGCCCTGGCGTCTCCCTCTATCCCTTTATTCATATTTCATTTGCTTAATTCAGAAACAGTGTATCATTTATTTTGAGGCTTTGTATGTAGTATTCCTAGATCGTCTGTGGTACTGTGATACTAGTTCTGGGAGGCTGAGTTTCAAACAGTTGTATTAGATATATATTCAGATAATTTACTGCATTTCGTCCGCTTAATGTAATTTTTGTTGTTTACACGTTATTGCTTTATAATTGTTAAAAAGTATAAAACGGATAAAGAAGTAATTTGCTCAAATAACTGGCTTGCCTAGCTCACACTAATAGGCGCCATCACGACTCCCAAGGGTGAGAAATTCGGGCATGACATTGCGCAACGGCAGTTTTGCACAAATAGCCCATTTTGGGCCTTTTCTTTTTAAATTAACACCTTTTGTAATTACCTAATTAGCCCTTTGAAAAACTATAAATACACCCCCCTCCCTCCTTCTTCATTTCTTCACTCATCTCTCATTTCTTAAAATCATATTCTCAATTATCATTTTCTCATTTTTCACCTAAAGTGCAATCAAGTATTTGGCTCTCATTTTTTTTGGAATTTCATTTATCGTATTATTTATTATTTGAAGTCTGAGTTTGAACAATTGACATTTCTTCGTGGTAACATTGGAGTTATGAAATCATCAAGTGTTAAATTTATTGCCAAATTCGATGCACTCCCTCCAACTTTTTCTCTTATTTACTATTTTATTTGCATATTTAATTTTTGCTAGTAGTTAAATTTTCCCAATATATTTAACGCTGCAAAAAAAGTTTGTAAAAAGGTTACTAATCGGGAAAATAAAAAAAGAGGTAGTACTTCTGCTTCAGGATCTGGTAGTAATTTAAATGACTCTACACATATTCCTGAAACATTACTTGATAATAATATAGATTATGAACAATTACAGGAAGATTTCGGCATAGAAGATAATAAATTAGAAGTGAAAGATGAGATACCACATACACCTAGTAGTGTTGGAGCTGGTAGCGGGGGTGGTGGTCGTGGTACTAGTAGTAGACCACATGTGGCCCCGACTACTAATCGGAGAAAATGAAGTAAGGTTTGGAAATTTTTTGACGAAATAGAAGGTACTGATAAAGTTAAATGCAAACTTTGTAATGATACTTTTAAACATAAAACTGGAGGACAATTAGCGAGGACTGGGACACTTAGCAGACATATGAGAATTGAGCATCCTATAGAATGGGGCTCTGATGAGATGAAAATCAAGCAACTCTAAACCCTACTATTTGAGGACTTGTGAAATATTATAAAATGAAGGATCGCGAGGAGTTAGCAAAAATGATTGCTTTGTGTTGTCTACCTTTTTTTTTTGCTTCTTCATCATATCTTGTTATGTATATTCAAAGGATTTATAATCCATTATTTAAAGGTATCCTTAGAAGTACTTGTAGATCTGATATCTTTAGACTTCATGGACAATATCAGACATGCATACGTTACTTGTTTGGCCACCTTCGTTGTAGAGTTTTTTTATCTTCTGATATTGACCATGCTGTTAATAAAAATGATTATGTGACAATTAGATAGAAGATAATTATTGTATGCAAAAACGTATTATTGCCTTTAAATACGATGAAGATCAGTGTCATATTGCTATGTTTATAAGTACTACTATTTGCAAATTGTTGAATTTTATAATCTCAAGCAAAAAGTATTGTGTATGTATTTTGATAATGCTTCTAACAATAATGCCGCAATTTCAATATTAAAACTGCATTTGCAACCACCACTTGACGAAATTTTTCATGTTAGATGTGCATATCATATTTATAATTTAATTGTTAAAAGTGACCTCGATTTATTTCCAACTGAGATTACTCATGTTAGAAGAGCAGTTGGTATTATTCAAGGAAATAATAGACAATCTAGAATTATTTAATTTAAGAATAAGTGTACCGAGCATAACCTTAAGCCGAAATTCAAACGAGACGAAATTGTTACTCGATGGAATTATACATACATACATACATATACATACATATATATATATAGAGTTAAAATATTGCTACAAATATAGATTCCCAATAACTGAAGTTGCTAATGCGCACGTGTTAGAAGAGCAGTTGGTATTATTCAAGGAAATAACAGACAATCTAGAAATATTTAATTTAAGAATAAGTATACCGAGCATAACCTTAAGCCCATATTCAAACTAGACGAAATTGTTACGAGATGGAATTATACATACATACATACATACATACATATACATATACATAGATACATATACATATATATATATATATACATATACATACATACATATACATATACATATACATATATATATATATATATATATATATATATATATATATATATATATATATATATATATATG
>MDKF010709616.1:0-18590 GCA_026770625.1 Nicotiana glauca
CTCTCCCCATGGTCAGGAACGGTCTTCCTAAAATTATGGGAATCTCTTCATCCAACTTGCAGTCTAGGATCACAAAATCTACAGGGAACACAAATTTCCCTACCTGAATCAACACATCATCCAGGATACCAGAGGGTCGTTTCACAGTCCTGTCAGCCAGCTGCAACAACATAGAGGTGGGTCTAGTTCTTCCAATGCCCAGCCTCTTATAAATTGCCAGGGGCATAAGATTGATGTTGGCCCCTAGATCACACAGTGCCTTAGAAAAAGCAAAATTACCAATAGTGCATGGAATTGTAAAGCTCCCTGGGTCAGACAGCTTTTCTGCAATTGGTCTAGTTACCACTGCACTACAGGTCTAAGTAAGAGTAATTGTGGCCAAGTCTTGAAAATCAAACTTCCGGGACATCAAGTCCTTCATCATTTTTGTATACCCAGGCATCTCCTTCAAAGCTTCAATCAATGGTATATTTACCTGGATTTGCTTTAGCATTTCAAAGAACTTCTTGTATTGCTCCTCCATTTTGTACTTAGCCAGACTCTGAGGAAAGGGTGCAGGAGGTCTCTTCTTCCCAATCAATTGGGACTGATCTTTATCAGCTGCTATATCAACTATTGGCTCCTGGACTGTTTCACCTTCTTTCTTGGTCTCCTTCTGAATGGTATTTTCTTCTTGAGCAGGCTGGACTATCACCTCTGTCAGTTTTGTGGATTTATCCAGCTCAATGAGCACTGGTATGCGTGTCTCCGCCTGTCTAGCTTCTCGAGCCCTTTCTTGCTCTACATCCAGATCTCTTCCATTACGTAGGCTCACCGCCATCATCTGCTTCGGTCCCTGATCTTTTGGATTTATCTGGGTATCTGCAGGCAGTGTCCCATGAGGACGATTGTTCAGAGACATCGAAATTTGGCCCAGTTGCACTTCAATGTTCTTGATTACTGCATCATGTGCATCGACTCTCTCAGTAATTTTTGCATTAGACCCAATAACCTGCTGCATCATTGCTTCAAGTCTAGCAAACCCATCTTCCTACCTTCCACCATGCTACTGCTGAGGCAGGTGATACCCCTGTTGCTGATACTGATTATTGTATCCATGTGGTCTTGGGTAAGGTGTCATATTGTTAGGGGGCTCATACCTCTCATGTTCCCAGTGTTGAATTATGGCTGTACTAGCCTGTACTGCTGATTTTGTTGACCCTAATTCTGACCACCCTATCTCTGGCCGCCATAATTAGACACATAGTTCATGTCTTCAGGGTAGTGATGATGATCGTGTTCTGCATTCCACTAATTACCAACTGGCTGACTAATGCAAGATGTGCACAAGCCCCCATTAGTAGTATCGACAATATGTACCTATTGTTTCTGCCCTGACTCTTCCACCTTTTTGGTGAGTATGCTCATCTGTGTCAATAAGGTGGCTATACTTTCAGCCATAGAACTGGATGGATCTAAAGTCACTGAGTGCACTAATGGAGTGATAGGTGTATTTCTGGTTATCCATCCCGAATTTTGTGCCATCTTATCAAGCAGACTCTGGCCTTCTCTCCATGTTTTGCTCAAGAATGCCCCACCAGCTGAAGCATCAACAATGTTCTTTACGCTATCTGACAATCCCATGTAAAACCGCTGCCCCAACATTAGATCTGGAACACCATGGTGTGGACATATGACCAGCATCCCTTTAAAATGCTCCCATATTTCATGCAGTGTCTCCATCGATCTCTTTTTAAAGCTCAAAATCTCATCAATTTGTTGAGCAGTCTTGTTGGGTGGGGTGGAACTTGTTGTGAAATTGCTTAACTAATTCATCCCACATTGCTATAGAATTTATGGGGAGTGAATTTAGCCATATCTGGGTAGCTCCTGTCACTGAGAATGGAAACAATAACAGCTTGATTGCTTCCGGAGTTACATTGGATTGCCTTTGGTTTTGCAGATAGACAAGAAATTCTTCAGGTGCTGCTGAGGATCTTCAACTTGTGACCTCGAAAATAGTCCCTTATTCTGTAACAAGTTCAGCATGTTATTTATGATTTGGAATGACTCATCCTGTATCTGTGAGACTACTATCGCTGTGGATAGATTCTCAGCTGTGGGTTGTGCCCAGTCATAGAGAGCAGCCTCTGGCACTATTAGTACTGCTGGGTTTTCCTCGTGATCTCCCATGATTGTTTTGAATTGTGCAGTTGTTGGTTGTTGTTTGTTTTTCCGGTTGGCCTGATTCAAAGCCTTGAAAACTTTCTCGGGATCTAATAATGCTTCAAATACTTCACCAGATCTCGATAAGTTTCTAGGCATGCACCTGTGCAACCCAGTCAACAAACATTAAAATTTCAATGTGAAAATTGGGTATAGAGAAAACTGACTACACTAAGAATTTTTGTACCTCTTTCAACACCGTTAGTTCCCTGGCAACGGCGCCAAAATTTGATCACGCCCAACTATGCCTTATAAAAAGACATGCGGACGTTGCAAATATAACCTGAGTATTTATGCCCAGATTCGAATCCACAGAGAATTAACCTATCAATTACTTTTGTTGGACTTACTAAATTCTTTATAATCAACTTTCCCAAACGTTGTAAATGATAGTTGATGGTATTTATATTAACTAAGACTCAAAGTAAATAAACAGTTGTAAACTAAATATGCTTGGGTTGTAAACAATAATGAGAATGTTCTAAAGCAGTGATTTCCCCTATTGATGGAATCCCTTCCGGTTATGTTTCATATAGATTCACCAAAACATCTCTATCAATCATGAGCACTCATTTTACCGTAAATCTCTCCCGAGTAATCGCGATAATTTACTAGACGTACTCTCCCGAGATACGCTAGTTGACCTTGTTTATTACATCTCATTTTAGATTTCACCCCAGGCTTCGTTATCCCTTATCCCGCCTTTAAACCCGCAATTATAGATTCCTCTTATACTTTGGGAGTGGTGTTGTTCAATAATGACCTAAATATGCACTCTCTTCCGAGTTATGCACACTAAATAGGTACAGCTACTTTAGGATCCTGTCAATTAACTACAACAAACACGTAATTGAACAAATAAAGATTAACTGGCAACCTATATTAACATAATCAAGAAGTTCATCCTTCAATAGGTTCCATCAAAACCTTAGACTAAAGTATTTAGCTACTCATAACAACGTAAGGATAAACTACAAAAATATTCATAATCGAAAATAGCAAGAAAAAGAAAAGATAAAGAACTATAATATTTTTGGGTGATCTCTCACACTTGTGTATCTTACAAAAGTATTCTCCAAAATAAGTCTGCCCTAATGTGGCCGAATTTCTACATCTGATAAGGGTTTTACACCAGGTTTTCCCAACTTGACACTTTGGTCCATGAAGTTTCTGCGTCCTGCCGCAGTCCCACTGCGGTTACGCCAGGATCGCGGCCAGAATGTTCCTCTGAATCTGCAGCAATGTTCTATCGCGGTTATGCCCGGACAGCGGCAGGCCAGCTTCAGTTCTGGTTTTGTCCCTTCGCTTGGTGCACTTTGTGGGTATTGTATGATTGGCCTCCTTTTCTCCTTAATTGATCCCAAAATTACTCCACAGACTTCTTTTATTGGATATAGCCTGCAAAGCATGAAAAGTACTAATCAGAGCATTTGGTTATCACTTTTTACTATAAAGCTATACAAAAAGGTGGTTCTTTAAGGCCTAATTATAGTCTAATTCATCTATTATCACATGTCCTCTTCTACGGTCCAAGATCTGCTCCTGTGGGACCGCACCTGCATAACAACTTCGCTTCTGGGACCCCAACTTCCCCTGACCAAAATTCGCATCTACGGCAACTTCATCGCATCTGCAGGCTCACAGATGTGGAAATAACCTCTCACTTGCGACCACTACCTAACCTAGCCAAAACACCGCAACTGTGGCCAATTCCCCATAGGTGCGGTTGCACCAGAACTGAACATAACAGAAACTCCCCAAGTCCAAAATTCAATCCGATTTCCATCAGAATCATACCCAAGGCCCAAGGCCCTAGGACCCCATCCAAATATACCAACACTTCCTAGAACATTATACGAACTTAGTCGAGGCCTCAAATCTCATCAAAAACACGAATCATACCCCAATTCAAGCCTATTAAAACTAATGGATTCCCACCTTCTACAATCGATGTCGAAACCTATCAAACCAATTCTGATTGACCTCAAATTTGCACAGAAGTCATAAATAACATAACGGGCCTACTCCAACTCCAGTAACCAAAGTTCAAGCCCAGTATCAAAAAAGTGAACTTTCGATCAAACTTCTCAACTTTCTAACTTTCGCAAATTCAAGCCAAAATGACCTATGGACCTCCAAATCAATATCCGAGCATACTCCTAATTCCAAAATCACCACACAAAGCTATCAGAACCATCAATACTCCACTTCAGATTGGTTTACTAAGTGTCCCAATTCATTTCGAAAGATCCCCGGAACCAAACCAACCACCCTGGCAAGTCACATAACCACAAATGAACATAGAATAAGCAATAAATAAAGGAACGAGGCTACAATACTCAAAACGACCGGCTGGTTCGTTATACTCAAAACCTCATTTTGGACATAGACTTTATTTTATTGTTTTAGGAGATACACAACATAATTTTGGGAGATTTTTAAAAGGAGAATTCATCTATATCATTGTGGCACGAAATTTTAACTTTTATCTATGATTATACCTAGATTTATCATTAATTTTGACTCTAAATCAAGAAATCTAATAAAAGGAGTTCTTCATTTGAAAGTTAAGATAGTGCATTTCAGGATTTCGAACACTGCTTCGACTCAGGTTTAAAAATTAATTACATATTGGCTCGTGACGTTATAGGTTAACGAGATCTAACTTTGGTACGAGGATATAGTATTAGGAGATTTTACATACATTTGAAGTTATTTTATGGAGGTCTCGATTGGTTTGACCGAAAATTGCAACTGACAGACTTTAAATTCAACAATTCATTTGTTTCAAACTAATCTAATTAGAAACCCTTCTTTCTTAACGTTAACTTTCTCTCTTCTTGCTTTAGTGAAATAAGGGGCGCTAGCGCGACCTTCCTTCGGCTGGCTTGAACACCAGCATAATGTACTTGAGTTTTACCTTTAAATGTTCCCAAGTCCAGCATATGTTGCTCGAGTATAATCTTTACTTAATTTTTGAACTCCGGTACAATATGATGGAGATACACTTGTAAAAGCTTCAAAATCCAGTAATCTTCTCTGGAGTTCTTCCGTATATTAAGTAAGGATATTTTTGTTCAAATATTATAAGTGTATTTTTGTCCATGTTTTTTGTTCGTAATTAAAAGAGTGGCTAAATTTTAATAGCTCTTTAAATATTGGCTAAAGTCTAATACATGGGATTAAAAGTGACGATTACTTTCACAAACATTTATGTATTATTATAATAGTCCGTATTCTTTCTCTATAATTAAAATTTTAGCTCTCTTTTGTGCTTTTTAAACTGCGGAAATGTCAATTCAACAGATTAGCAACTTCTACGGCAATTAACGAATCCCTCCACGGGAATAAGTCAAATAAAATAAAATAAAATAAATATTTTTCCGCTCAAAAATTCAATGATTCTAAAAAGTTTAACTAAACTCTAGCTTTATTTTTGAAAATATTCCATTAGCGATCCGTATTATGGTGCTAAAATGGAGGATATTTGTACGGTTGTTGAAGCAAGTCAAGAGGAAGAACACATAAGGGAGAAATTAAAAGTTTAATTTTATGGAAGAGAAGAAGAGGGAAGAAGAAAAAGTCGTACATCATTCTCTTTGTCTTCTTTTCTCGGTTCTTGTTTCCTTTCAATTTATCCTTTCATTTCAAAAGAGAATCCTTCAAACATCTTCATCAGTTTTGTGATTGTCTTCTCACAAATTTCCAATAATTTCAGTTGTGTGGCAGGTATAATTATATATATATAAGTACTGTATGTGGCACATCGTGTTCTTTACTCGAGATTTAACGTAAAGTCTCATACATGCATGTCCAATATCATGACAATATTTTTTCTTAAACGGTGTTTTTAGACTAACTAGCACGCAACTCAACTATTTCATCGGGTTGATAGCTGCCGTCTCCCTCCAGCATATTTACCGAGTAACTCTGCGTACCAAAATTTTTGTAGATGGATAAAAATCACCCAACGATTCTTCTTAATTTCTATATTTGTTTTTTGTCGTTTCTAGGATAACTCCGGTCCATAAATTTTACCCATTTTATTAACCATTAGAATATGACTAATTAATAGTCGGTATTTGTTGTTTTCTTTAGGTTAAAACTGCCACCCCGCTGAACAACTGAAGAGGAAAGTATTAGTAATTGCTACATGCCGGAAAGCTAACTTCATGGCACCAAGCAAGCTTAGAAAAGCTATTGGCGCTGTCAAGGACCGGACAAGCATAAGCTTGGCCAAAGTTGGAGGCAGCAACTGCTTGTCTGACCTAGAAGTTGCCATTGTCAAGGCGACTAGACACGAAGAGTACCCGCCCGAGGAGAGGCACATTCGAGAGATTCTAAGTTTGACTGCTTATTCTCGAGCCAACATCTGTGCTTGTGTCGATAACATCTCTAGACGTCTTGGCAAGACAAAGAACTGGGTTGTGGCGCTCAAGTCAGTAATGTTGATCCATAGGCTGCTCTCCGATGGTGATCCCTCTTATGAACAGGAGATTTTCTTCGCGACGAGACGGGGAACCAGGCTTCTTAACATGTCTGAGTTTCGAGACTCCAAATCCAATTCATGGGACTATTCTGCACTTGTCCGTACCTATTCATTGTATCTTGATGAACAACTTGAGTATAGGATGCAAAGCCGCCGTGGAAAGCGTAGCGCCTATGCCTACGACGAAGATTTAGAGGAAACTGGTCCTAATGCCATCATGGTGAAACCTACTCCATTGAGGGAAATGAAAAATGAGGACATTTTCTCAAGAATCCAATACCTCATGCAACTCCTTGAGCGATTCTTAGCATGTAGACCCGCAGGTTTGCGCTTTAAATTCCCTACTAGTAAAAAATAATTCATTTTTCTATCAAACTATTGAATCATAAAATGACATAATATGAGAATAGTACGTGAGGAATATGAAATTTGAAATTTTTCATACCATGTGCGATACCCATTCAGAGATAAGTTTTATAGAGCTGTGGTTAGACCGGCCATGTTGTATGGGATAGAATGTTGGCCGTTTAAGAACTCCCATATCCAGATGATGAAGGTAGCAGAGGTGAGGATACTGAGGTGGATGTGCGGGTACACTAGAATAGACAAGATTAGGAATGAAGATATTGGGAAGAAGGTGGGTGTGGCCCCTGTGGATGACAAGATGCGGGAAGCAAGCCTCAGATGGTTCGGGCACGTGCAGAGGAGAAGCCTTGATGCACCAGTAAGGAGGTGTGAGCGGTCGGCCGTAGTGGGTACGAGAAGAGGTAGAGAAATGCCTAAGAAGTATTGGGGAGAGGTGATCAGGTAGGACATGGTACGACTGCGGATTTTCGAGGACATGGCCCTTGATAGGAAGGTCAGCAGGTCAAGCATAAGGGTTGTAGGTTAGGGGGTAGTAGAACTTTCCTTACTTCATACCGGGGGTGAGGCGGGGTTGGATTAGGGTTGATCTTAGATGGCTTGCAGTTTATGTTGAATACACACTATACTTGTTGTTTATCTTAGTCTCGGGCCTTAGATGTTGGTTACTGTTATTGCATGTCATTCATGTTTTGGTTGTTATGCTTCTGTTACTATTACGATTTCTACTGGAGTTACTAATAAGTTATTTTTTCTTGATTTTTTTATTTTCGTCTTTCTTAGTCGAGGGTCTATCAGAAACAGCCTCTCTGCCCTATCGGGTAGAGGTAAGGTCTGCGTACACATTACCCTTCCCAAACCTCACTTGGTGGGATTTTACTGGATAGTTGTTGTTGTTGTTGTGCGTTACCCATTCAAGTGCTCTTACAAAATAGGTGCTTTAATATGGTCTTTTTCTACCTCTTCTCCCAGCCACCCCTAACCAAAACATGTCTTTCGTACATGATTCTAATTAATGTTTGCCCTGTTGTAAGAGCAGGTTTGGCAAAGACCAACAGAATTGTATTCGTGGCTCTGTATCCACTTGTGAAGGAAAGTTTCCAACTATACTACGAAATAACGGAAATAATAGCTATCTTGATCGATAAGTTCCATGAACTATCAATCCCCGACTCTGTGAAGGTTCATGAGATTTTCTGCCGTATTAACAAGCAATACCATGAGCTTGAACAATTCTACAATTGGTGTAAAACTGTTGGAATTGGACGCTCTTCTGAATATCCAGATATTGAGAACATTCCACAGAAGAAACTTGACCTTATTGATGCATTTATACGGGAGAAACCCATATTGGAACAGAATGGGAATGCAATGCATTATGAACCAAAGAGAGAGCTGGTTGAAAAAACTCAAGAGCCAGAGCCAGAGCCAGAGTCAGAGTTAGAGCCTCAACAGGAACAGGACATGAATGCAATTAAGGCATTACCACCACCAGAGGGAATTCCTGAAGAAACAAATCAAGAAGAAAAGACAGAGGTGGCAAAAACCCAAGAAGTAGGCAACTTGTTGAACTTGGGTGAAGATGCACCAACTATGGAAGAGCATGGAAATGAATTAGCTTTAGCCCTCTTTGATGGTGGTCCAGCAACTGCTGCTCCTTCTACAACTTCACCATGGGAAGCGTTCAAAGATTCAGGGGATTGGGAAACAGCACTAGTTCAGCACACGAGCCATTTATCAAACCAGAAGGCTTCCCTTGCTGGAGGCTTCGACACATTAATGCTAGACGGAATGTATCAACAAGGAGCAGTAGCTCAGGTGGTAGCCAGCTCAGGTGTTGTAGCTACTGGAAGTGCTAGCAGCGTCGCGCTTGGATCAGCCGGTCGGCCGGCAATGCTAGCCTTGCCTGCACCTCCATCGGCAGGTAGTGGACCTAACACAGCCGGGACAAGCACTGACCCTTTTGCAGCGTCACTGGCAATAGCTCCACCACCATATGTTCAGATGTCAGAAATGGAGAAGAAACAAAGATTGTTAGTAGAAGAACAGGTAATGTGGCAACACTATCAAAGAGATGGAATGCATGGACAAGTAGGATTAGCTACGGCACAACCAAACCCTTGTGCATACAACATGGGAGGATACACAAAAACCTTCTAGTGGTTCCTTTAATTAGATACAGAAGAACGATCCATGGTCGTTCTCTTTGTGGTCTGCAATGTTCAGTAAGGAGCAAGAGACATTCAGGAAGAAGGAACAACAAAATAACTATTCAAGCTCACATTTTGATTAATGTCTTGATTTCCTGCTCCACGAGTTAGGAACAATTTTCCAAATATCATATACAACAGTTGCAGAACTACATGTTAGAGAAGATTTTATATCACAGTACGTAATGTAATAATTTGCAATTTTCACTTGTGTCATTTTCCTTTTTTCCTTTCTACAGTAAACTCTGAAGTGATTATTCAAGCATATATATGGCATACAGTGATTTTTTGTATATCATATCGAAATGACAAGTAAAACCTTATCACAACCGTCACTGACGGAAAATGCTAGCATTTTGGTGGCTTAGTTAGTATATTTGGAAGGGTTTGTTGGGTTTTTAAGCATTAATATGGCTTAAAGGAAACGGAGGAAATGAAATTTTTAAGTGAAATTTTAAGTTGTTCACCCTTGACAAAGGGATATTGTCCCCTGTTGGAAGAGTAAGAGGTAGTCGCTCGTTCGGCTTCGGATTTGGTCAATTGATTGATTAATTTTTTGGACCAAATTTATTTGTTAATAGTAAATATTAACATAAATGTTAATATTCGTTGTCACACCTCCTTTTTACCCGAGAGGGGATATAAGGAAGTTTTTTCAATCAAAATGACATAAGTCGAAATGAGTTATTTCATTTATTTTCAGAGTCGCCACTTGGAATAGTTTATTTGGTGTCCCAAGTCACCCGTTTATTTTAAATCCCAAATCGAGGAGAATTTTGACTTTATTTAAAAGTCTGCGAAATAAGAAATCTTAGGTAAGGGATTTTGTTAACCCGGGAGAAGGTGTTAGGCATTTTCGGGTTTCGTGGTTCGAATACGGTCGCTTAACTATCATAATTGGCCTAATTATCTAATTAATTTACGTGTTTAGAACCTATTGTGCATTTTTATTCCATTTATCGCTTTTAATTAATTATTTAACCATTTGTAGAATTTATGGAATTATTTCTTGAACAAATTATGATTGTCGTACACTTGCCGTTTTGGAACACACTGCAAATCACGCTACATGAAATGCACCCGCGATTCGCGGTATGTTTATTTTTATTATTGTTCGAAGTTGTGGTCGAGTCACACGATCTGCACACCCAAATTGGGATTTATGTATTGTGACCATGCAACGGGAACCGTGCCCATAGTCACGACGATTCATTTATTAATCGCACCTAAAGCAAGCTACGATATTCCCGAGTTCTTTATTTTCTAAAGTTTGAGATTCTTAGTGACAGTCCAAGGCTTATTGAAAATGTTTTTGCATGAAGGAACTAAAAAGGCATGTTACACAAAAATGCCAAGATAAGAATCACATTTCATAGTATTACAATCATCTTTAAAAATAGCAGCTTCAGTTTAATGTTGTTGTCAAGACTCTCAACTATTTTGAGGGGAAAGAAGAGATAGTTTATCCTCAATTATAATCAACAATCAAGCTACTATAAGATGTTGGTTCTCAGTATGCAAAATGTCATATTCAGAATTTGCAGCCTTGGATTCCCACTTCATCCGTAATAACGACTGAACTTAATTTTCTAAGAATATAGGCCATTATCGAAGAAAGATACACTAAAAAAGGAATCACTCCATATTTCAAATTATTCTGAAATGGCAAAGCCATTATAGAAAAGACCGATTAAAGTAAAATTTTCTATTGTGCAATAAACATTGAGCAGTGAAAGTATTTTTCTTTATTAAATGAAAAGTTGTAAAGGTTCTCTAACCATTCACTCCTATTACTTGCACAATTAAATACTTGTTTTGTGGAATTCTTTTGCCAAGCTGAATCATTTCTTTATTTTGTTTATATAACAGGATTGGTAATTATTAACCCAAAAATTATGAGGAATCATCAAGTATTACAATGTTCAGTACTGCTTCTGTAAATAAAACTTCTATAAGGTGTAACTTGTAAGTCATAAAACAAGAACTTTAAACAGATAATTCTCAGCATGTGACATACCTGCTTGGGAAGAACGTTCTCTAAGAGTCTTAAATTGTTCCTTATTTATCCCATTCAAATTGGCTGATGATTAAAAGTTCACGGTCATTTTTCTTAATTTGAGCCAAATTCCAATTTCTAATCTCAATTAATAGACATGGTTATTTTCCTTATATGTTCTAATATTTTACCTCAAATTTAGAAAATGAAACAAAACCTGCTACACACGATTTCAACTTCAGAAGAATAGAAATACCCATCTACCTCAAATGTTTAACAATCAAAAAAGAATAAAAATACTCATCTATCGCAAACGTTCAACAATCAAACCAACTGATCATGAACATTGAAATACAACTAATCATCAAATCCAACAAAACAGAGAGTATTACAATTAAAATTCATTCTAAATAAAGCCAATAAGGAACTACAACTCAAAAGATATGATTGGAACTGTGATGACCCAAAGGGTCATCACTTGTTTTCTCTCTTTTCTGCGCTTTCGAGGCCTTGAAAACTACACTTTTAGTCGCCTCAATTTGTGTGCACAGTCCAGGTGCGTAGCCCGAAAGCTTAAATATAAATTTTGTGTAAAAATTGATAAATTTTGATAGTAATATAATTAAAGTTGACTTTGGTCAATATTTTGGGCAAATGGACCCGGACCCATGATTTGATGATCCCGGAGGGTCCGTAGAAAAATATGGGACTTGGGCGTGTACCCGAAATCTAATTCCAAGATCCCAAGCCCGGAAATGAATTTTTATGTGAAATTATTTTCTGAAATTAATTAAGGAAAATAGAAAGGAAATTTGATCAGAAAACTATGGTATCGGGCTCATATTTTGGGTCTGACACCAGGTATAAGTCTTATATGTGATTCAAGCGCTTTCTGTAAAGTTTGGTTGAAAACTGACGTCATTTGACGTGTTTCGGACTCAAAAATGGAAAATTTGTGTTTTTATGAAAAGTTGGAAGAAATCATGTGATTTGAGGCGTGATTCTATGTATATGATATTATTTTGGCGATTTGATCACACGATTAAGTCCATAAAATATTTTTGAGGTTGTGTGCATATTTGGTTTGGAGCTCCGAGGGCTCGGGTGAATTTTGTATAGGTATCGAGTAGAATTTTTGAGCTATGGAGTTGTAGATTTTCAATCAGGTGCTTCAGACCTGCAGGCTTCGCATTTGTGAAGCCTGGTTCACAAATGCGATATTAGCAAATGCGAAGGCTTCTCGCAATTGCGAAGTTAGCCCAGGTCTGACCCTCATCGCAAATGCGAGGAACTCCTTCGCAAATACGAAGGTGCTCCTGTTGGCCAGTGGTCGCAAATGCGGCCAAGAAGTTCGCAAATGCAAAGCTTCCCCAACTGGCCTGTGTTCAAAAATGCGAAAAAAGTCTCACATTTCTCAGACCTGTTGGTTCTCAATTGCGAACCCATGTTCGAATTTCCCACATCTGAGGCCTGCATTTTTCATACTTAGACGAATTTTCAACCCGTTTCTTTATTCTTTCAAACTCAAACACTCCATACGCGATTTTCCAAGAAAACTTTCTTCCCCAAATCATTTATAAGTCAATTTTTACTTAATCCCTTCAATCATTTACATCATTTATCATATTTTCATCTTAAAATCAAGGATTTCCATGGGTGAAAATGGGAATTTTGGGTAGAACCTAGGTTTTCTTAAAATTGGGAATTTGGACCTCAAATTGAGGTCCGATTTCAAAACAAATCATAGATATGAACTCGTGGGGGAATGGGTAACCGGGTTTTGGTTCGAACCTCGGGTTTTGACCACGTGGGCCCATGGGCATTTTGGAAATTTTGTAGTAAGACTTTGAAAACTTCATCTTCAAGCATCCAAATTGATTCAATTAGCATTTGTTGATACATTCAAGTAATTTGTGACTAGATTCGAGCGATTTGGTAGTGAATTCGAGGGGTAAAACTATACTAGAGGCTTGAGTTGAGTTTGGAGCATTCGAGGTAAGTGTTTGGTCTAACTTTGCCTTGAGGGAATAGGAGTAGAGTCTTATTTGCTAATTTTTATTTGTCGAGTACAGTGTATAGTCATTGTGAAGAGTATCTATACACTGGTGTCTAGCATGACCGTGTGTCCTTATATTGAGATTATCCTGAATTGTTGTGACTCTTCCATGCTTATTTGATGATTTCTATATATTGTAAAGAGCATGAGACAGAGATTATGAAATGACTCTTGGAGGGATGGCTTGAATGTTAAAGTAAATTATAAGTGAGAAGTGTAAGAAAGTGAAAGAGTTAAGAGTTACTCCCTTGCCGGGACGTGTTATTGATTTTGTTGATTTTCTCTCTTGCCGGGATTTAGTTGTGTTGTTATATTTCCCTTGCCGGGGTTGCTGTCACTAGTTGTTACCCCCCCTCCCCACCCCTTACTTGTGATTGTTGATTGGGTGAGGTTTTGTTACTCATATATGGATCGGGTTGCACGCCGTAATAGTGATAATCGTGGACCGGGTTGCACGCCGCAACAATACCATACATTTGTGGATCGGGTTGCATGCCGCAATAATACTATATAATTGTGGATCGGGTTGCACGTCGTAACAACACTATATAATTGTGGATCGGGTTGCATGCCGCAACAACACTGTATATTTATGGTTAGGATTGTACACCGCAACAGTGACGATTGAGGATCAGGTTGCACGCCGCAACAATATTGTATGTGACCGAATCGGGTTGCGCGCCATAACATATTATAGCTTAAGTGTGTTTATTCCGGATTTAAGTTTCGGTTGGCTGTTCTATCCTTAAGTTTAGACTTCTTGTTTTAATTGTTGCCTCCCCACAGCATGTTTCCCCCTCCTTGTATAAACTGCTTATTTCCTATTTATTTTTGCAATATATTTCATAACTGCATAGGTTTATCTGGTAGTTTGGTCTAGCCTCGTCACTACTTCGCTGAGGTTAGGCTAGGCACTTACCAGTACATGGGGTCGGTTGTGCTGATGCTACAATCTGTGCATTTTTTTGCACAGATCACAGCGTCGGAGCAGTAGCTTTTGGACATCAGTAGGAGTGTTGGGAGTTGACTTCAGTCTAGAGATTCCGAGGTAGCCTTGTTGACGTCCGCATGGCCCGGAGTCTCTTCTATCCTTATTTCGTTTGTTGTCCTTGTACCGGAACAAACAGTATTGTATTTTATTCAGACTCTGTTTTTACTATTCTATAGATATTCATGAGTTAGTGACTCTAGTCTTGGGTAGATGTTGTAATTGAATTTCCACACTTTTTTCTGTTTATTTATATTTAAAACTTCAGCTTTTATATTAAATATCTCATTGCCTTAATATTGTCGATATTTGCCTAAAAGGTTAATAATTAACTGGCTTGCCTAGCTCCTAATAGTAGGCGCCATCACGACTCCCGACGGTGGAAAATTCGGGTCGTGACAAGTTGGTATATGAGCACTAGGTTACATAGGTCTCATGACTTACGAACAAACTTAGTAGAGTCTGAGGGATCGGTACAGAGACGTCTGTATTTATCCCCATAGGCTACGGAGTTAGGAAATTTTCACTTTTGTTCTTTCTTATCGTGAGATTCTGTTACTTAAATACTGATTGTCTTTCTACTCTATTCTTCCGCAGATGGCGAGAACACGTGCTTCCTCTTCTAGCGCGTAGCAGCCCGAGCCCCCAGCAGTAGCTCCTACGAGGGGAAGAGGCCGAGGCTAAGGCCGTGCCAGAGGATGAGGCAGGGGCAGAGCTCAGCCCCGAGCAGCAGTCCCAGAGGTGGAGCCTCATGTTGATTATGATGAGGAGGTTCCAGTCCCAGCAGCTCCAGTGGGCCCAGATCAGGTCCCAGAGGGGTTCATAGCCACCCAGTTCTTCAGGACGCTTTGGTCAGATTGGTAGGCTTTGTGGAGAGCGTCTCTCAAGCGGGTTTGCTTCCAGTAGCACCAGCCACTTCTTAGGCAGGAGGAGGAGTTCATACTCCCGCTACACGTACTCCGGAGTAGGTAGCTCCCTAGGCTCAGGTTCCAGTGGTTCAGCCAGCTGTGGCAGTTCAGCCGGGTATTGTGACCCAGGCCGGTGATAGAGCGGCTATGTCCGCAGATGCTTTGTGGAGGCTTGATAGGTTCTCCAAGCTCTTCACCACTACATTCAGCAGTACTTCTTTAGAGGATCCACAGGATTTCTTATTTAGTTGCCATGAGATCCTTCTTACTATGGGTATTGTGGAGACCAATGGGTTCGACTTCGCCACCTTTCGACTAATAGGATCCGCCAAGACTTGGTGGAGGGACTATTGTTTATCCACACCAGCAGGGTTGCCATCATTGACTTGGGACCAGTTTGCAGAGTTGTTTTTGGAGAATTTTCTCCCAGTTATTCAGCGAGAGGCTCTTCGCAGGTAGTTCGAGCAGGGCTCTATGACAGTCACTCAGTATGAGACTCGGTTCATTGATCTAGCACGCCATGCTATTGTAATACTCCCCACCGAGAGAGAGAGGGTGCGGAGGTTTATTGATAGATTGATTCAGCCAATCCGTCTCCAGATGGCTATGGGAGCCGGGAGTGAGATTTCTTTTCAGGGGGTGGCCAATGCGGCCCGTAGAGTTGAGATGGCTCTTGCACGGGGAGGTGGTCATGGGTCAGATAAGAGGCCCCATCATACAGGTAGGTTCAGTGGTACCTTGTTTGGAGGTAGAGATTCTTATGATAGAAGCCATCCTCCGAGGCCCTTCCAGTCAGCTCTTCAGGTCTCTCATGGTACTTCAGAGGGTCGTGGTTCTCTGCCGCATTATTCTGACCAGCAGCTTCACAGTTCCCCATCAGCACCCATTAGTGCCCCACCACTTCAGAGTTTTCGGGGTGGACATTCAGGTCGACAAGTTCAATCACAGTCTTCTCAACTGCAGCATTCAGGCGGGTGTTATGAGTGTGGTGACAGTAGGATCCTCGTCCTATGATACAGGCTTCAGGTGATCCATAGGCCGCCCAGCTAGCTAGAGGCGGGGGTAGAGGCTATAGAGGTGGAGGTAGAGATCATAGAGGTAGAGCTCGGACCGCCAGAGGTAAAGGCCAGCCAGCAGCCGATCGTCACAAAGATATGGTTCGGGGAGGTGGGGCCCAGCTTCCAGCCAGGCCAGAGGTTGAGTCTTCAGATGCAGTCATTACAGGTACTATTCTGGTCTGTGATAGGGATGCTTCAGTGCTATTTAACCCTGGGTCTATGTATTCGTATGTGTCGTCCTATTTTGCACCCTACCTGGTTATGCCTAGTGATGCTTTGGGTATTCTTGTTTATGTATCTACATCGGTGGGTGATTCTATAGTGGTCGACCGATTTCATCATTCCTGTATGGTAGTGTTTGAGGGTCTTGAGACCCGTGTCAATTTATTGCTCTTAGAAATGGTAGATTTTGACGTTATATTAGGGATGGATTAATTGTCCCCGTATCATGCTATCTTAGATTGTCACGCCAAGACCGTGACCTTGGCTTTGCCACATTTGCCCCATTTGGAGTGGAGAGGGACCCCATGGTATACCACCCACAGAGTTATTTCATATGTGAAGGCTCGACGCATGGTCGAGAAGGGGTATTTAGCTTATCTGGCGTATGTTCGCGATTCCAGCGCAGAGGTCCCTTTTATTGATTCTATTTCGATTATTTCGGGAGTTCCCTGTGGTTTTCCCTTCAAACCTGCCGGGTATACTGCCCGACAGGGATATTGATTTTTGTATTGATCTAGCTCTGGTCACTCAGCCCATTTCTATCCCGTCGTATCGCATAGCCCCGTCAGAGTTGAAGGAGTTAAAGGACTAGTTGCAAGATTTGCTAGAGAAGGGTTTTACCAGACCTAATGTTTCTCCTTAGGGTGCGTCGGTGTTATTTGTGAAGAAAAAGGATGGTTCAATGAGGATGTGCATTGATTACTGGCAATTGAACAAAGTAACGATAAAGAACAAGTATCCACTGCCGAGGATTGATGATTTGTTCGACCAGCTTCAAGGTGCAAAGGTGTTTTCAAAGATAGACTTGAGATCTGGCTACCATTAGCTAAGGATTAGGGCATCTGATGTCCCTAAGACAGCATTCCGCACTCGGTATGGGCATTATGAGTTCCTGGTCATGTCATTTGGGGTGACCAATGCCCCGGCAGTATTTATGGAGTTGATGAACCGAGTGTTCAGGCTTATTTGGACTTGTTCGTCATAGTCTTTATTGATGATATCCTAGTGTACTCCCGCAGCCAAGAGGAGAACGAGCAGCACCTCAGAGTGGTTCTTCAGACTCTGAAGGATAGTCAGTTATATGCTAAGTTCTCGAAGTGTGAGTTCTGGTTGAGTTCGATTGCATTTCTGGGTCACGTTGTATCAGCAAAGGGTATTTAAGTGGACCCGAAGAAGATTGAGGCAGTCAAGAACTGGCCTTGACCAGCATCAGCCACGGAGATTCAGAGTTTCTTGGGGTTAGCAGGCTACTACCATCAGTTCGTGGAGGGGTTTTCATCTATTGCAGCCCCGATGACCAGATTGACCCAGAAGGGTGCCTAGTTCAGATGGTCAGACGAGTGTGAGGCGAGCTTTCAGAATATCAAGACAGTTCTGACTTCAGCATCGGTATTGGTTTTGCCCACAGGTTCAGGGCCTTATACGGTCTATTGTGATGCTTCCCGTATTGGACTTGGTGCAGTATTGATGCAGGATAGCAGAGTCATTGCCTATGCTTCAAGGCAGTTGAAGATCCACGAGAAGAATTATCCGGTTCATGATCTAGAGTTGGTAGCAATTGTTCATGCTTTGAAGATTTGGAGGCATTGCCTGTATGGTGTGACGTGTGAGGTATACACTGATCACAAGAGTCTTCAATACTTGTTCAAGCAAAAGGAGTTAAATTTGAGGCAAAGGAGATGGTTAGAGTTATTGAAAGATTATGATGTTACTATTTTGTATCACCCAGGAAGAACCAATGTGGTGGCCGATGCATTGAGTAGGAAGTCTGCCACCATGGGTAGTCTTGCTTATATTCCGGTCAGCCAGAGACCACTTGTTTTAGATATTCAGACCTTGGCAAATCGATTTGTGAGGTTGGATATTTCTAAGCCTAGCAGAGTGTTAGCTTGCACGGTTGCTCGTTCCTCATTATTGGAGCGTATCCGTGATCGGCAGTTTGATGATCCCTATTTGTGTGTCCTGAGAGACACGGTGCAGCGTGGAGGTGCCACGAAGGTGACCTTAGATAGTGATGGTATTTTGAGATTGTAGGGGCGAGTTTGTGTGCCCAATGTCGATGGGATTCGAGAGTTGATCTTAGCGGAGGCCCGTA
>MU672005.1:0-38271 GCA_026770625.1 Nicotiana glauca
TATACCTTAACTCCTGTATCATTGTAAATCATGATCGGTGGCAAACCAACATTTGGGACGAAATTAATCTCTATTATGTTTAAATCACTATCGATCCTAATCTGTTCAGAAATAGCTGCAACTAAATTATTGTAGTTGAATGTGGACTCGATTATTACACAATCACTGACGAAATTCACAAATTTGTTTTCTTCTCATTCTCAACTATGAAGAAGATAAACAGGAAAAATCTCCATCTAACAAAAAATTGAAATCAAATTGCAGCGAAAAGGAGAATTGCGCTGCTTCGTAGCAAAAAAAATTGAATAAATTCTAGATGAAGAAGAAATGCTAGGGTTTTCGTACCTGCATTTATCGCAGGATCTCGTTTTTGAAGTATTTGGGGGAAGAAGATTGGAAAGAATCAGAGAAAATCTAGCTAAATGAGAGAAAATCCCGTTTGGTAGTCTCAAAATACCGAAAATGACGCTTCTTTTTCAGCTATGGGCCTCAAATTTGTGGGCTACTCAATTGTAAAGTTAAATATTGGCTATANTTCAAAAACTTGCTAGCTTATAATCATATCGTTCTTTTTTTTGACTTGCAGTCGTCAGTATACCCTCCATCTAAGTGAATCATGTGAAGTTTGGGTGAACTATCCTTACTATCTAAAAAATCTTGCAAGGATAGGTATCAATTGTTACATGCTGCATGAAACAATATTGTTTTTTATGTGAGTACAAGTGATAAATTTGTCTCTACTATTATGTACCATGCATTCTCTCGCATGCTGCTTGGACGAAACATAATGTTGGTATTATTAATAAATGATAATGCAAAGTCAAAGATTCTTTTGTGATCATAATTTTTTTTTCTTTTTTGTCTGTAAAGATAAAGTGCCCGTCATCGGTTATCAAAAAATATTCTTCTCTTTATATTGAGATATTCATTATTGGGCTAGTAAAGAGATAGCAAAAGGTAAAGTCCTGACTGGTCATTTTGAAAATTACTGAGACGTTTGGTGGTTTACGGCCTCGAACAACTTCATATTATGTGTTATGACTTGCGTGTGTAGTCGAATCTTTTTTTTGGGGTTATTCAGGATTACTTTGAAAGAATAATTCTTGTTTCTAAGACTTAAGCGGTAAGAGTTGACTAGAGTTTGACTTTTGTGTAGGGAATACAGATGTTTTCGATGATTTCAATAGTTTTGTATGGTGATTTTGTACTTAAGTATATATCGGGACTTGGATTTGGAGGACCGTAGATTGATTTGATGCATTTTGGCAAAAATTGGAACGGAAAAGGGCCATATATGCGAATGAACTATGCGAAACAGGACATATTGGCCTCGTCGATAATAGTTTGGCATAGATAGGCCTATCGACGCCCCCTTTTTATTTTATAAAAAATAGTACAAATGATTTTAAATGCAAATTAAAAGCACTAAACTGATTCATAATGTATAACTATTAATTTAAAAATGTTGGGACCAATTTTATGGTTATAAAATATTTATTAATCGTAAGATAGGCTTTAATCGTAATTCTATACAATTTAGCTTTTAAAATACCAAATAAATTTGTAAAAAATGTACTAAAATTACCTTAATTATATTTTGGGGTTAATATAAGAATAAAATAAATTATTTACCAAAATTGATAGTTCTCGAAATAATTACTAATTTTTGTATTGCTAAAATGGACAACAAATTGTTTTTAAAAATCTTTAAAAAAAATCAGGAAAATACCAAAACACTTAGCTATGCTATTTTTGAAATTATTTTGTATCTAAAAATTATATAGGTAAAAATTGGGTACCAAAAGCTGCCTCTCTTTATCCGGGAAGGATGAAAGAGTTGTCGGGTAAAGATGTGATAGCCAATGTTGACCGAAAGAAACGACTTTGAAAAAGGTTTTGACCGAGCTCTGATTCCTGAGCTACCTACATATCCCTGGTCTTACAGGAATCAGGTCATATGTAGTTTGGGATACATCGGCGGAATACGCCGATAGAGGTTTTTTAAAAGGACGGACACAATATTTAAGTTGGGAAAGATGGTCAGGGACTGATGGGCTGCAGGAACCGGAGTGAGATCACTCCTGCTGTAATGGCTGTTGCTAGCTAGTGTACCTGCAAATGAGCAATATAAACATATCGTGCATAAGCTTAAGCGTGATACAAGTTTCCGTTGGACCATGAATTCTATCTTTGGACGGGTAGGATGACGTCCTTAGACCATGACATCCTGGGCCATGAAGCGTATAATAAAAGATTCGCAGGTCATGAAATGATGTCCTCGGGCTATAATAATGATGCCTCCAAACCATGATGCCTTTGAATAATGATGTGCAAAAGATAAAGCGGGTTCCTCAGGCCATGGCATGACGTTCTCGGGCTATGGAAATGGTGCCTCCGAACAATGACGCCTTTGGACAATTTGGCGATATTTCAGCCCATGAAATGTAGGATTTAGCAATTTTTCAGCCGATGTAGAGCACAAACATAATTGGCGATCTTTCAGCCGATATAGGGATTTAAATGAAGTTGGCGATATTTCAGCCATGCAGGATAAAATAAAGTTGGCGATATTTCAGCCGACAAAGATTTAAATATTGATGGCGATCTTTCAGTCGATATCGAGATTTAAATGAAGTTGGCAATATTTCAGCCATGCAGAATTTAAACAAAGTTGGCGGTATTTTAGCCGATATAAAGATTTAAATAAAATTGGCGATATTTCAGCCATGCAAAGATTTAAATAAGGTTGGCGATATTTCAGCCGATGTAAAGATTTAAATAAGGTTGGAGATATCTCAACCATGCAGGTGGAGACAATGCTTAGTCTCGGAAGAAAGAAAGGTAGCCTTATGCAATGTAAGGAAATACAGGAGGGAGGTAGTGCTTAACCTCGGAAGGCAGAAAGGTAGCCTTATGCAATGCAAGAAAATGCAGAATGGAGGTAGAGCTTAACCTCATAAGGTAGAAAGATAGCCTTATGCAATACAAAAAATGCAGGATGAAGGTAGTGCTTAATCTCGTAAGGCAGAAAAGTAGCCTTATGCAATGCAAGAAATGCAGGATGGAGGTAGTGCTTAACCTCAAAAGGCAGAAAAGTAGACCTATGCAATGCAAGAAATGTAGGATGGAGGTAGTGCTTAACCTCGGAAGGCAGAAAAGTAGCCTTATGCAATGCAAGAAATAAAGGTGAGGAGTAACAAAATTTCTTAGCTGAGAGATGATAGCTGATAGCTGATTGTGTCATTGTGGCTGCTGGGGATGTCGTGTGCGGATAGCACTTGTAAATAGGCGATGATTCTAAGAGTTGTATTCATGAAAAAGCATGAGTATGTAATCGTATCTGATGACTTTATGTCTTGGGGTGCCTACATTCAAAGAAAAATCGTAAGTTTTGTAAAGGGGGAAGGTTAGTTCGTCTTCCTGTAGACTTCGCTCTTCCTGCTCGGCCCTTGTTTCGGTGATACTGCGTGTATCCTTGGGGTAGCATTGCCAAATAAAAAAATTTTGATAATGGACATGCACAATTTATTAAAAATATGACATAAATATATATAATTGAAAATAGCTTTCTTTTAGATGAACCAACGACTGCGATGTGGTTCAAGACGTTGCAACCTCTCTCACCGAAATTTTGAGGGTCCTCCTCAATATTCTGCCCCAGTTTACTGGGATGGGGTTTGTGACAGCTGTATGCGATGAATGGCTGAAAGTTGACTTCGGAATTTTGAGGGTCATCCTCAAAATTCTGCCCTAGATTCCAATATCGGGGGAAAATGGAAATTTTATTGAATTGTGACCGAACCCATAGGGCTGCCTACGTATCCCCTCTTAAACGGGAATCAGGTCAGGTGTAGTTCAAATTACATAAAAAAGGAATAATGATGACACATAATAGCTCTCGACTATATCTGAATTAATCGGCTTCGACCAGACTTCTCCATCCATTTCTGCGAGTATGAGGGCTCCTCCTGTTAGGAACCGGTGAACCATGTATGGACCCTGCGAGTTGGGAGAGAATTTTCCTTTGCCCTCATCCTGGTGTGGAAAGATTTTCTTCAATACCAGCTGTCCTGGTGTAAATTGTCTTGGCTTGACTCTTTTTTTGAAGGCTCTGGACATCCTATTCTGATACAATTGATCGTGACAAACTGTGTTCATTCCTTTTCCGTCTATATGGGCTAAATGCTCATAGGGACTCTTTACCCATTTTGAATCTTCAAGTTCCGCTTCCTATATAATCCTCAGGGAGGGAATCTCTACCTTGGCCGAGATTACTTCCTCGATACCGTAAACTAACTTATAGGGAGTCGCCCTAGTTGATGTGCGGACTGTGGTATGGTATCCCAATAAAGCAAAGGATACCTTTTTGTGACACTGCGTGTGTTTCTCTATCATTTACCTTAATATCTTCTTGATGTTCTTATTGGCCGCTTCTACGTCTCCATTCATCTGAGGTCTGTAGGCTGTAGAATTCTTGTGCTTAATCTTGAACGTCTCACACATTGCTTTCATCAGATCACCATTGAGATTTGAACCATTATCAGTGATGATTATCTTTGGGACGCCGAACCGGCAAATGATACGGTCGCGGACAAAGTCTGCCACAACCGTCTTGGTTACTGCCTTATATGATGCTGCTTCAACCCATTTGGTGAAATAATCAATTTCCACTAGAATGAACCTGTGCCTATTTGACGCGGCAGGCTCGATAGGTCCGATGACATCCATTCCCCAAGCGGCGAACGGCCATGGTGAGGTTGTTTCATTGAGCTCGTTAGGCGGTACCCTTATCATATCGGCATAAATCTAGCAGCGATGGCATTTTCGAACATACTGGATGTAGTCCGTTTCCATAGTCATCCAAAAATAACCCGTTCGGAGTATTTTCTTGGCTAAGATGAAACCATTCATGTGCGGTCCACAGGTCCCTGCATGAACCTCCTCCAACAATCTAGAAGTTTCCTTTTCTTTGACATGTCTCAGTAATCCCAAATCGGGAGTCCTCCTATACAGGATTCCTCCGCTGTGAAAGAAGTGATTGGATAGCCTCTGTAGTGTGCGCTTCTGAGTAGTGTTTGCAAGTTCTGGATATTCTCCTGTTGCCAGATATTTCATAATGTCGTGAAACCACGATTTTCTATCTGCTTCTTCCTCTACATAATCACAGTAAGCGGGTTGATCCTGGATTTTTACCGGGATAGGATCAATGAAGTTCTTATCTGGATGCTGAATCATGGATGATAGAGTGGCCAATGCATCGGCAAACTCATTCTGGACTCTGGGGACATGCCGGAATTTTGTCTTTGTGAACCTCTTCCTCAACTCCTGTACATGATGCAAGTACGGGAGTATCTTGGAGTTCTTGGTTGCCTATTCTTCTCGGACCTGATGTATGAGCAAGTCCGAATCCCCAATTACTAGTGACTCCTAAACGTTCATGTCAATGGCCAGCTTGAGCCCTAAGATGCAGGCTTCGTACTCGACCATGTTTTTGGTGCACGGGAACCTGAGTTTGGCAGACACCGGGTAATGCTGACCTGTTTCTAATAACAAAACTGCCCATATGCCAACTCCTTTAAAGTTTGGTGCTCCGTCGAAAAACATTATCCAGCTATCATAGGATTCTGCAATGTCTTCTCCTATGAAAGAGACCTCCTCGTCAAGGAAATACGTCTTTAGAGGATCATATTCTCCACTTACAAGATTTTCGGCAAGATGATCGGCTAATGCTTGTCCTTTGATCGCTTTCTGGGTCACGTAGACAATAACAAATATACTCAGCAAGATTTGCCATTTGTCCAGCTTGCCAATGGGCATGGGATTCTGAAAGATGTACTTCAGTGGATCCATCCTTGATAGAAGATAAGTTGTATAGGCACATAAATAATGCCACAACTTCTGAGCGACCCAAGTCAGAGCACAACAGGTGCATTCTAGCAAGGAATACCGAGCCTCGTATGAAGTGAACTTCTTGCTGAGATAGTAGATGGCTTGGTCCTTTCTCCCTATTTCATCATGTTGTCCCAAAACACAACCAAATGCCCCATCCAGTATTGCAAGGTAGAGCAATAGCGGTCTACCCGGTTCGGGCGCAACCAGAACTAGCGGCGTTGACAAGTATTATTTGATTATTCGAAGGTTTTCTAAAAATCATCAGTCCATCTAGTGGCGGCGTCCTTCTTCAAAATCTTAAAGATTGGTTCACAAATGACAGTAGACTGGGCTATGAACCGGCTGATGTAGTTGAGTCTCCCCAAGAAACTCATAACCTCTTTCTTGTTCTTTGGCGGTGGCAATTCTTGAATGGCCTTAACCTTTGATGAATCCAGTTCTATTCCTCGTCAACTTACGATGAACCTAAGCAATTTTCTTGCAGGAACCGCGAATGCACATTTGGTGGGATTCAATTTCAGGTTGTACGTTCTCGGTCTGTTGAAGAACTTCCTCATATCTTCCATGTGGTCAGTGGCTTTCTTGGATTTGATGATGATTTCGTCTACATACACCTCGATCTCTTTGTGTATCATGTCATGGAAAATAGTAGTCATGTCCCTCATGTAGGTGGCCCAAACATTCTTTAATCCAAACGACATTATTTTGTAACAATACATCCCCCACGGTGTAATGAAAGCCGTTTTCTCCGCGTCTTCTTTGTCCATCCATATCTGATGGTACCAAGCAAAACAATCGAGGAATGACTACAGCTTGTTCTTGGCACAGTTGTTAATTAGGATGTGTATGTTCGGCAAGGGGAATTCGTCTTTCGGACTGGCCCGGTTGATGTCCCGATAGTCAACATAGACTTTGACCTTCCCATCCTTCCTTGGCACTGGAACAATGTTGGCCAACCATGTTGCGTATTCCCCTACCCTGAGGACCTTGGCCTTAACTTGCTTGGTAACTTCTTCCTTGATTTTCAAACTCATGTCCGGCTTGAACTTTCTGAGCTTCTGTTTTACCGGCGGACATGTCAGATCTGTTGGTATTTTGTGAGCTACAATAAATGTACTGAGACCGGTCATATCATCATATGACAAGGTTAATATGTCATCATATTCCTTTAAGAATTCCATGTACTCTTTCTTTTCTGACGGTGACAGGTGAACACTGATGCGCATTTCCTTGACATTCTCTGTATCCCCCAAGTTTACACCCTCAGTTTTGTTTAAGTTAGACTTAGGCCTATTCTCAAAGTCCTCAACCTCTTTAACGACCTCTTCTAGTATATCATCCTCTTCTGAGTCTATATCCGTTTGTTGCGTTATCTCGTCGCATGTCATATTCGTCGGTTCATCAAGATAAGTAATAGTAATTTTGTGCAAATAAAATAAATGATAGAGAAAATAATAAGAGCAAGATTTATAAGAAACTGAAGTACTTTGATAAATTCCAAAATCGTTTTGAACATCGGAGCTCTTTTCAAAATTTAAAGACAACACGGAAAGGAAATCGACTAACGAAAAATTAAAAGATAATGCATAGTGCTTTGTTCAGCCTTGCTACCCCGAAGCTTTTCGAGCCTTAGTGGTTCTGACGGGCCAGTTGTTGAGGCGCGCTCCTCGGCTCACGACTTGTATGGAAGGGCCTTCCTCCCCTTCCTCCTTGAGAATGACATGACAGTCCATATTGTCATCTTCCAAGAATAGATTCTTCATTGCCGCCAATGCTTCTTCTTCTTTTGACCCATATAAAATGTCTGCCGAATAGAAAGTCTGCTACAAGCGGGGTATCGGGTGCTCCAACGGATAGTAGGGGCCATGCCATGGTGGCGACCAATTCCTAAATTCTTGCCAAGTATATCCATACCTTAACCCGAAGGTGGTGCCATGCTTCTTCAATTTGATAGGCTTAGTAATTCCCTGGAGGTTCTTGCCGAGCCCCTTGCCAGGTTCATACCCGCTCCAATTCAATATACTTTCTATCTTTTTGTCCCAGCACTTATCCTTGTCCACGGCGTTGACTCGCTCAATGTGATGGTAGGTTTCTCTGCCTAGCTTCCTTCTTCCTCCGATTGCTGGGATGGTCTGGCGACTGTATATGGAGTTACTACCGTCACCATGAATAATCACCTCTTGATGATTCCACTCGAACTTCACTGCCTGGTGCAGGGTTGATGCTACAGCTCCAGCGGCGTGGATCCAAGGTCATCCCAGTAGTAAGTTGTAAGATGCTCGAATGTCTATCACTTGAAAATCAATGTCGAACCAAGTCGGTACAATTTACAGTCATAAAATGATCTCCCCAATAGTGGACCTTTGAGACCCATCAAAAGCTTTGACGTTGATAGCCCCATCCTTGATCTCATGTAGACTCTTCCCTAATGTTCTGAGAGTCACCAATGGACAAATATTGAGGCTGGACCCTCCGTCAATCAAAGTCCTGGTGATGAAATACTCTTCATATTGCACAGTGATATGCAACGCTTTGTTGTGGCTTAACTATTCTGGGGGAAACTCATCCTCGTGGAAAGTGATTTTGTGACTCTCCAATATCTGTCCTACCATGTTTGCCATCTCTCCTCCAGTTATGTTACTGGGTACATACGCCTCGCTCAGTATCTTCATCAGGGCATTCTTATGTGTCTTGGACATTTGCAGCAGAGCCAAGATGGAGATCTGCACTGGTGTTTTATTTAGTTGATCAACAACTGAGTATTCTTTTGCATGTATCTTCCACCAGAGATCATCGGGCCCAGTTTCAATAGGCCGTCTAGAGGTTTTCTTACTTGATTCAACTAATGCTCTGGAGTATAAACCCTGCCGGTTCTGGTCATACCCTGTGCTGCAATTGCTTCTCTGGACCTAGTTTACCCATTCCTTCTTGACTTGGTAGTGTAATCCCAAGGAATTGCCAGTGTATGGAACGACGTTATGACTGACATTGCTACAGGAATGGGCACCCTTTCTCTGGGCGGTAACACAACAACTTCAAATGGTACAGGCGCTTTTGGAGACCCAAACTCCACCTCAATTGGCTCTGTTGTCTTTGTGAATGACAGTGTTTCAAGCTCTAGAGGCACGGGCATGTTTATTTCAGTGTCCCTAGAGGGCTGGATCTGGACTACAATTGGATTCAGTGTGACTGTTGGTTTCTTGGGCTCGTCACCTTCGACAATTAATCCAATTGACCCTTTGGGGTCCCAATCATCTTCTACCTCTATCATGTGCACATTTCCACCCTTATGATCAGGCAAGGGATTGTTGCGAACATTAGGAGCAGGCTCCTTCTCCACGATTATTTTGTTGTCAGTTAGAGCCTAGATTTTATCCTTCAGAGATCGCCATTCATCAATAGTATGCCCTTTCATGCCAGAATGGTATGCACATATTTTATTCGGGTTGACTCATTGGGAAGGATTTTCTATAATGGAGCTGGTTGATTGGTTCGGCAATGGCGGTGTATTGCTTGGGAGGTCTACGGTCAAAGTTAGGGCGTGGCCTGGGGTGGTTTTGGCGGGCGGGAGGTAATTGGTAGTGAGAAGGCTGCGCATTATAGGTTAGGTAGACGGGTGCGGGTTGGGAATATCTTGGTGAGGTAGGTTGATATGCGGGGGATGGAGATGATTGGTAAGTAGGTGATGGAATTTGGTAAGAGGGCGGAGGTTCTTGGTAATTAGGGATAGTTTGATATGTGAGAGGAGGTACCGAGTAGGCTTGGTATTTTACTGGGGACTTGGTTCTTTGTGCAACCATCACGGCACTCATATCCTTTTTCTTGGACGTACCACCAGATTGTAGGGCTTTGTTGGTAGCTTGCAATGCCTCAAAATTAGTGACCTTATCGCTTCTAATGCCTTCCTCTGTCCTCTCTCCTAGCTTGATGATGTCAGAGAATTTCTGGCCCTCTATCAGCATCAACCTTTTATAATACTGTGGATCCTGAGCTCGGACAAAAAACATGTTCATCTGTTCTTCTTCCAAGGCCGACCAGACCTTAGCAGCCTCTGATCTCCAACGAGTAGTATACTCGCGGAATGTCTCTGTAGGTTTCTTCTTCAAATTCTGGATGTAGAAGACATCTGGCACATTTTCCGTATTGAATCTGAACCTGTCCATGAAATCGGAGGCCATTCCTACCCAGCTTGTCCACTTCTTGGGATCTTGGCTAATGTACCGAGATAGAGCATGATCTTTCAAACTTCTCATGAAGAGCTTCATGCGAATATTTTCATCTCTTCCGACACCGACCAATTTATCACAGTATGTCGTCCAATGGACTCTAGGATCTCATGAGCCATCAAACATTTCGAACTTAGGAGGTTTGTGCCTCTCGGGAAGTTCGACGTCTGGCTGAATGCAAAGGTCCTCATAATTTAACCCCTCAATACCTTTGTTTCCTTCGACACCCTAGACTCGGCTTGTAAGTTTGTTGAGTTATGTGGCTAGGTTCTTGATGGGAGAGTCTTTGTCATCAGACTCAGGTGTATTTGAAATAGGCTGAGTGTATTGTGGCATGGTTTTAAAATAGACGTAGGTGTGGTGGGGACAATCATTTGGTGGTTCAGGAATGAGGAGCGGGGTGTTGTGACATATGTTGCAATTTTGATGGGTAGCAGGATGTTTCTGTGGTTTCGGGATGTTCTGTGGAGGATTTTGAGCATTGGGAAAGTTGACGTCTGGGTAGTGAGGGAGAATGACAAGCTTGACAAGTTCCGAACTTGGTCCAGTTCTTCTTGAAATTTCAGTAACTTCTGTTCGAGTTAGGCGACACTTTCCTTGGACACTGAACACCTTGAGGAACCTCTACCCTTTTAACTGAGTTTGCCTTCCTGACGTTGGTCAAGTCTTCCATTTTTGCTTGGTTCTTGTTTCTGATAGGACTCGGAGGAGGAGGAGGAGGAGGTGGAGGGCCCTTAGATCTTGTGGAGTAGGATGATGATGTCAGAGTGCACGAATTAACCTTTTTGGGAGGGGAATAAAATAAAAAGTAAAAACAAAAAGGCAACAAGTTAGTAAGGGTTCTGAGAAAAAATGTTGCAATATTCAAACACATAGTACAAGAATATAAATCATGTCCTAATTTGGGTGCCTCGTTGTTCCCGAGGTAAGCCTAGCGATAAGTTGATTTGGAGAACTTATAATGCTAAATACCTCATTTTATTGATAAAAATAAGACAAATCCCAAAACGACACTAAAATAGCAGAAATAAAATGTCACTAATGGCCATTGGCCTTATTACATTAAAGCAAAAGAAAGACTCCTAACTACTTGGTCCCAGAAGGACCTTCCCCAGACTGGGCATCTTTAGCTCCATCGAATAGCTTCACCAGATCACGCAGTCCCAACATAAGATAAGCCCTAGTCAAATGTCCTCCATCATTTCCCTCAGCGTTTTGGCAATTCTCGATCCTTTAGATGAATTTCCGTTCCAACTCTACCAAACCTCGCTCCAAGTATCCTAGCTGCTTGTTGGCGCTGACAGCCATATCTTTCCATTCCTCGATCAACTTTTGATTTGCCTCTTGAATTTCCTGATGTTCATTCTCGCACGCTCTAATCCTCTTGCGCAACTGGTTGTACTTAACCTGTATTTCAGCCCTTTTGTTGATGACCCTATGACCTCGAACAGACCCGGGCTATCCCAACCCAGCATGATCTTCTTCTAACCAACCTGGATTGTATGGGTGTAACCGGCATATCACTATCCCAGAATAAGGTCATAGCCTCTATTATTTTGTTGTCAGGCTGGATTTCTAAAAGAGAGGGTAAATTCCCCAAATTGACGAGAGTCTGGTCACTGGAGTGAAGGTCTTCCCACCAGCTTAGCAACCTTGGGTGAATATTGGTTACCATGCTGAATCTGGAGATTTCGTGCCTCATTTTCTGCAAAATAAAGTGTTAGTCCCGTACCCCACCGGACTCGACTATTTAAATCAATAATTAGAATAATGGCATTTAGTTCTCAAAATAAATGCACATAACATGGTGTTGTCCGTTTGGGTTCCAAGGAAACCCAATGGACTTTGGACGGGACTATCTTAAAGAGTCATTATGTGGACACCATAACTGACTTGGCTAGGTTTGACAGTTATGCATGTACAGTTAAATAAAATAAGGTTTCTATGGGGTATTATACTGGTACCCTTGAGCAGACAACTCAAGAGGAAAAAGGCACGGAACCGTCGACTGCACCGCTGATCGACTAGTTTTACCGCAAATATGCCTTTTGCAAAATTTAGGGGGTAATAATATCGGAAGAGCGCAACAACTCATTATAAGCATTGCTATAGTATTTGTTTGGCACGAGTGGAATATGATGTTACAAAAAATAAAACAAATTGTCACGTATTTTCATGTTCATAATGATGACAATGATTGCTCAAAAATTACAATGACATTGAAGGAAAGTGGTAAATAAAAGCAGTAAAGGAAAAGAAACAAAAAGCCAAGTCGGTTTCGAATAAAAACATTAAATAAAGCAATAAAAGATAAAAAAGTGCAATAAAGTCACGTATAACATGAAGTGGTAAAAGCCTAAAGATATCCCCAGCAGAGTCGCCATGCTGTCGACGCCCCCTTTTTATTTTATAAAAAATAGTAAAAACAATTTTAAAAGAAAATTAAAAGCACTGAACTGATTCATAATGCATAACTATTAATTTAAAAATGTTGGGACCAATTTATGGTTATAAAATATTTATTAATCGTAAGATAGACTATAATCGTAATTGTATGTAATTTAGCTTTTAAAATACCAAATAAATTTGTAAAAAATGTACGAAAATCACCTTAATTATATTTTGGGGGGTAAATATGAGAGTAAAACAAATTATTCACAAAAATTGATAGTTCTGGGAATAATTACAGATTTTTGTATTGCTAAAATGAACAACAAATTGCTTTTAAAAATCTTTTAAAAAAATCGGGAAAATACCAAAACACATAGCTATGCCCTTTTTGAAATTATTTTGTTTCTAAATATTACATAGGGAAAAATTGGTTATCAACAATGCCCAGAATCCTAAAGCATGGTATCTAAGTTATTTTAAAAATAATAGAGGCAGATTTGATCTGTAATTCAGAAAAGTGGTCCTAATAAATTTTACCTACTGATTTTAAACCGGTTGATAACTAAGCAGCTTACATAAAGAAACATGTTTCCAATTTTGACATATTTAGCACCTATGGCTTGCCTAGGTATAAAACAGTGTTCCAGTTATCAAGGTTACTTGGCGAACTCTATTTGAATTGTATTACTTAACATGT
The DNA here is from genome assembly GCA_026770625.1 of Nicotiana glauca. Taxonomy (NCBI): domain Eukaryota; kingdom Viridiplantae; phylum Streptophyta; class Magnoliopsida; order Solanales; family Solanaceae; genus Nicotiana; species Nicotiana glauca. The sequence continues at coordinate 13,207 of MU672005.1, forward strand.
TGTTCTAAATGTTTAGAATTTCGGAATTATTACCAGCTGAGTTAATCTATTTTGTTATCAATAATTAAACTAGAGATGCCTAAGCGGATGTGAATGCAATTCTAAAGGCATGATATCTAATGTAAAACAAATGCAGAGTGATGTATATGCAGGACCTGAGCAAGATTTTTTTCTAAATACATAAATGTTACATACTTTCAGAATATGCATAAGATATGGAAATGACCTGTTTATAAGTGTTGTTTTTATCCTAAAGAAGGATCTCTAAGTGTACATGGCAGCGCATAACATAATGGTTAAGTGCTAGTTGTTAGTAGATTTTAACACATGATTTTATAAGGATACACATGCTGAAACAATAAGCATGGGACCTAAGAGCATGATTTCTAATGCATGTATTAATCCTAATCATGGTTTTTATTCCACAATTAGGAATATAAAACTTATAATATGTATTCTACCGTTAACAACTATAGCATGCATATTTACCCCATCCCTTTTCACTATCCATCCCCAGAGAGTTTTTACAATAATTATTACAAACCGTTTGCATAAATTACATAATTGAAATAATGAAAGAAGTATTTATACTATAAGGAGCCTACCGATAGGCCCAGGATCCCCAGAATGCCTCAAATGCCATTGGTTCACAGCCTTTCATATGATCCAGGCGTGTCAGAGTTCCCTAAAGATCTCAGAGATCCCAGGTAGTGCTCACACCTAGATTCATAACCAAATTGAGTAAGGGCAGTGTGAAAGAGCCAGCCTTAATATGTCAGAGTTCAGAGGGAGCTCATAAGGGTCCCTAAGTAGTCACACATTAAGGGGGCAGAACCTAGACTTTTAAGAGTATATTTGAGAGTGCTTGACATATGTTTAAAAGAGTTGAGTTGAAAACAGTTTTGACAATGATTAGTTTGAAATATATTTCTGGAAAGCAGTAAAAGCGTTTGCCTTAGTGAAAACCAGTTTGAAGAAGAAAAGAAATAGAATAATCAGCAACTCAAAAGCAAATCAACATACATAGTTCAAACACAAACAGGGAAAGGGGGAATTGGGGACAAGTAGTCATATGTGAAAGCATATTTGCACACAGGTTAACACCAGAGAAGTACTACAGAACTTAAATAGTCACAGCATTAGTCTATCACAAAGTGTACATGCCAGGAGCTTAACAACATCAGATTAAGGGGTGCTAAACATAGTTACACATTAGGTTTAGGAGGAAGGGTTCAGGATCACATAGTAACTAGGTATCACGAAAACATACTTAGAATGTATTGGGGGTGAGGGACTAGGGCAGAATAGTAGTAGAAAATGTAAGAAAGCAGTAGACATGCTGAATTACAGGGAAGGGGTAATCACATGGCAAAATAGGCATGCTAATTGCAAGGAAGACATCAGAACCACAAGTAGAAGCATAAGAGAAACAAAAGGAAGTGCACTACAAATACAGACATATTGTTTTGGATGCTGTAAGTTAAACTGAAAACGCACCAGTAAAAATGAGAGAATAAGTGCAGAGCGAGGAGTGAAGAGCAGTACAATGAAGGGAAGTAGAGCAGTAGTATGTAGAGCAGTAGAGTAGTAGAACAATAGATCAGTAGAGCAACGTAATCACTCAGTTTTGACTTGCAGCCGACTGAGTATCAAGTAAATAGCAAGAGAAGAATCAATTAAGGACCCGGAATCCCTTCAATTAGGGATTCATAGTTCAAACGGCTACAAGTATGGAAAGTACACATTAAATAAGTAACAGCATATTTGTGCACATAAATAAGGTAGAGTACAATTTTAATTCTGAAAGTTAGTTCAAAGAATCACGGATGTGATTGAAAATCACAGGGAATCAGCACTAACTAAGGGAAGTATCACAAAAGTAAGGAAGCAATTCAAAAAATCAGTACAGAATTACAAGGAAAGTACACAAAATCACAGATTCAGCGAAGGTATCGCAGGTCTAAGGAGATTAGTCAAAAAATAATATAAATTATTATGTGAACGATAAATAAAACAAATAGTCTGACTTATTAAACGATAAATAGCATGTGTTGAACAAAATCAGAGAAACCCTACGAACAAATTAGAGCAGGAAACAGAAAAGAATATAGAACATACATGAAATCTAGAATGTTCATGAGAGACATGCAAACATATCGCAAACAGACTCAAACTTCAAATCGAACCTAGAAGTATTAGGGTTTCTTAACAAAATTGAATCGAGCAAAAGGAAAGACTCAGCTGATGTTTAAATATGCTAAAAATCACAAAGTAATTGCTAAAAATCAGAAAAAGTCATTTTTGCAAAAGGGTTTTAAAACCCTAGCATGGAAAATGAGGAAATCATTTGAAATCAGAGAAATCTTAAAAGATGCATAGATCCAATACCGATCTAAAACGATCAAAGGATTTAAAGCTAGGGTTTCCAGAGAGAAACCAAAGGAGGAGAAGAGAGCTTAAAATATCATTGGCCTTTGACTGAAAAATGTACATATCATACTTTTTACGGCCATTGGTGGACGAAAAATATGGCATGAGAATAGAGATAGGAGTGGACCGCCTTAGGGTCACTTGAGAGCCTCTACCGGTGACACATGAGTGCATGACATATCCATAAGGTCGATGAGAGGTGGAAACTTCATGGTTTCCGGCGAGGAGATGGCCGGAGAGAGGAGAGACAAAGCTTAGGAGACGAAGGTTCCAGAGAGGTTTGAGAGGATTCAGAGAGACGGGTGAGAAGTGAGGCGGCAAAAAATTGAGAAGGGGGGTAGTCGTTTAGGGGTTAATATGGTAAGTATTAATCTGGGCCGTTGATTTGAATTAATCAGCGGCTCAAATCAAATGAGGTTGGGCCGGGTAAGATTTTAAGTTTGGTTTGGGTAACTAGGCTCATTTATTAGGTTAGGTATTTGGGTTAATTAGGCTAGAATTGATATTTAAAAATGGTTCGTTGTTAAATACATCATAAAATAGATAAATAATTTATAAAAATGGTTAATAATTAAAAAAATGAAATTAATGCTTAATAAACTAAATTAAAATGATTAATTAGCATTCAAAATATAAATAACTAATTATTGAGTAAAAATATAGCACAAAATATATAATTAGGACATAATTGCAAAGTCATTGCAATTATAACCAGATAGTGCCAATTTGGCTGATTTGTGAAATACATTTGGTATTAAGAGGACCAAAAATGATATATTAAATCAAGGAATGCTTTTGAAATCATTTGTAATGCAATTTATTACTAATTATTAGAGATAAAAATGCTGAATAAATAAAAATGAATTAGTAAAAATATAAGGTAAATTATAGAAAAATACCAATTGTTATGAAAACTTAATTTTGATGGTCTATATGCAAATTTAAAATAATTTGAGGAAAAATTGGGTATGAACAATGTTCTGGTGTACTGGCATAGTCAGGAGGAGCACGCTGAGCATTTTAGAGTTGTATTGCAGAGGTTAAGGGAAGAAAAGCTTTATGCGAAGTTCTCCAAGTGTGAGTTTTGGCTCAGTTCAGTGGCTTTCTTAGGGCACGTAGTTTCTAGTGAGGGTATTCATATTGATCCAAACAAAATAGAGGTGGTTCAGAGTTGGCCCAGACTATCCTCAGCCATAAAGATTCACATCTTTCTTGGTCTGGTGGATTATTACCGTCGGTTTGTTCAAGGATTTTGATCTATTGCATCACCCTTGACCAAATTGACTCAAAAAGGTGCTCCATTCAGATTGTCCGATGCGTGCTAGGCGAGCTTCCTGAAGTTCAAGACAACCTTGACCACAACTCTTGTGTTGGTTTTGGCATCAACTTCAGGTTCATATATAGTCTATTGTGATGTATCTATAGTTGGTATTTCGTGTGTGTTGATGTAGTAGGGTATAGTGATAGATTATGTTTCTCGTCAGGTGAAGCCCCATGAGAAGAACTACCATGTTCATAATTTAGAGTTGGCTACCATTGTTCACGCTTTGAAGGTTTGGAGGCATTATTTTTATGGTGTGTCTTATGAAGTGTTTATTGATCATCTTAGCCTCCAACACTTCTTCAAGCAGAAGGATCTCAATATGAGGCAGCAGAGGTGGTTAGAGCTGCTAAAGGATTATGATATCACTATCTTGTACGATACGGGAAAGACTAATGTAGTGGTCGATGCCTTGAATAGGAAGCCGATGAGTATGGAAAATTTGGCATATATTCATATTAGGGAGATACCTCTCATAGTGGATATTCAGGACTTAGCCAATCGGTTCGTATGATTTGATATTTTGGAGCCCAATCGGGTCCTAGCTTGTGCGGTTTCTCGGTCTTCCTTGTTTGATCGCATTAGAGAGCACCGCTATGATGATCATCATTTTCTTGTCCTCAAGAACAGAGTTCAGCACGACGATGCTGGAGATGTGACCATTAGTGATGATAGGGTATTTAGGATGCAGGGCTGGATATGTGTTCCTAGTGCAAATGGGCTTCAGGAGTTGATTTTTGAGGAGGCCCATAGCTCGCGGTATTCCATCCATCTAGGTGTCGCGAAGCTGTATCAGTATTTGAGACAACATTACTGGTGGAGGAGGATGAAGAAAGATATAGTGAGATTTTTAGCTCGGTGTCTTAATTGTCAATAGGTGAATTATGAGCATCAGACCGGGTGGATTGCTTCAGCAAATAGATATTCTAGAGTGGAAGTGGGAGCAGATTACCATGTATTTCGTAGTTGGACTCCCACGGACTTTGAGGAAGTTCAATACTATTTTGGTGATTGTGGATCGGCTGACCAAGTACGCGCACTTCATTCCTCTGTTTACTACCTATTCTTTAGAGCGTTTAGCAAAGATTTATATGTGAGAGATTGTTCGCCTGCACGGTGTCCCAGTTTCCATCATTTCAAATAGAGGTACTCAGTTTACTTTGCAGTTTTGGTCAGCCGTGCAGTGAGAGTTGGGTACTTACTTTTCACCCTCAGATGGACGGTCAGTCCGAGCGCACCATTAAGATATTGGAGGACATGTTACGCACTTGTGTCATTGATTTTGGGGCTTTATGGGATCAGTTTCTACCACTCGCGGAGTTTGCATATAACAATAGTTATCATTCGAGTATTCAGATGGCTCCATCTGAGGTTTTATATGGATACGGTGCTGATATCTAGAAGGATGGTTTAAGCCAGGCGAGGCCAAGCTTTCAGAGACAGACTAGTGCAAGATGCTTTGGATAAGTTGAAAGTATTCAGGAGTGGCTTCGTAGAGCGCAGTCAAGAAAAAATAATTATATTGATATGAAGGTTTGAGATATGTATTGTATTGTTAGGGAATAGGTTCTACTAAAGGTTTCACCCATGAAGGGTTTATGAGATTTGGAAAGAAGGGTAAATTGAGTCCTCGGTTCATTGGGCCTTTTGACTCTTCAAAGGATTGGGGAGGTGGCTTATGAGCTTGCTTTACCACCTAGCTTGTCCAGTGTGCATCTGGTATTTTATGTTTCTATGATCCGAAAGTATATCGAAGACCCATCTCATGTTTTGGATTTTAGCACGGTTCAGTTAGACGGTTATTTGACCTATGATGTTGAGCAAGTGGCTATTTTGGAGTGGCAGGTCCGAAAGTTGAGATCAAAGGATATAGCTTATGTGAAAGTGCAGTGGAGAGGTCGGCCTGTCGAAGAGGCTACTTGGGAGACCGAGCGAGAGATGCAGGGCATATATCCTCACCTATTTGAGGTGCCATGTATGTTTCTTGACCCGTTCAAGGACAATCGTAATTTTAAGAGGGGGAGTATGCAATCACCCGGCCGGTCGTTTCATGAGTTGCAATCCCGTTCTCCCTATTTCTGCTTCTTTATGTGTCGTTCAACTGTATTTTATCATATCGTGTTAGTTGTTATTTATTCGGAATGGTCATTGAGTGAAATGAGATACTTAGTCTGTTATTTGGAAGCTTAAGTTGGAAAAGTCAACCAGTTATTGAGTTATATGTAGAAGTTCTCTAATGTGAATTCTAATGATTCAGATAACTTCGTTAGGTGATTTTGGACTTAGGAGCGAGTGTTGATACCCAATTTTCCCCATGTATTTTATATACTCAAAATAGTATGTGTATGCATACATAAACATGCCCAACAGTTTTGGTATTTTTCCCTAATTCTCTAAGATTCGTAAAATCGATTTATTGTCTATTTTTAGCAGTAAAAAATCCCATAATTATTCTTAAAATTACCATTTTATGTGAATAATTTATTTCCATCCTTATATTTACATGAAAATATAATAAAGGTGATTTTTGCATATTTTTACAAATTTATTTGATATTTTTAAACTAAAATTGCATAAAATCGAAATCATAGCCTATATAATGATTAATGGTATTTTACAATTATAAAATTATTCCCCGTATTTTTATATTAATGTTTATATATTATTAATTAATTCAGTGCTTTTAATTTGTTTTTAAAATCATTTTAATTATTTTTATACAAATTAAAGGGGAGAAATTGGTTATTTAATACATAACCATTTCCAATTGCAATTGTAGCCTCAATTTAACCCCCAATTCCACCCCTAATCAAACGACCCAATATCAAATTCCAACCCAAACCCACAACCCATTTTTAGACCCGCCCGATTTCTCTTTTAATCTTGGCCGTTGATCATTTTGATCAAAGACCATGATCCGTTCTTTCCTTTTTAATTTCCATACCCCATAACCCCAATCTATTCTATCAGATATGCCGCCTTTGAACTCTCCTCTCTCAAACTCTCTATAGCCCTCCCCGGAACCCTAGCTTCCCCCTACCTTGTTCCACCATGATTTCACCGGCGTCCATGGCTTCTTAGGCCATGGACACCCTATACCCACCTCCTATGGCTCCTGCATGCCTGTTGTTCGAATGATCGAGGCCAGACCTCGAGGGTCTTCACTCAGGCCTTCACTGATTCGAAGACTCCGGCCATCTCCGGCCTTGTTCCGGTGGCTCTTGGTCTTTTGAGCCTGTTTATGACATTATCTGGCTTAGATCGGGTATTTTTGAAGCCTTTCTCATTTCTAGGGTTCATCTGGAACCCTAAATATCGAGGTTCTCTCCGATTATTTTAGATCTGTTACATGTTTGCAATGTTGCTTAAGTTGCTTAAACATTTTCTTTGATTTTCTTTAAAAAAAAACCACTTCTTTTCGATAAGGGTTTCTGGAAAGTTCTTAAAATGTTTCTGACTCTTCTTCTTCTGCTTTTCTTGGTGAGAATGAACCCCTGCTATGTTCTTATTTGCTCTTTTCTAATTCGCATGCCTTTTCGTGTGTTCTTATATATGCTGTATTATGAAGTTTTTCTGGTATGCTCTCACATGCCTATCTCATGTGTTTCTCTACTGTGTTTTCCTACTAGTTTTAGTCCTTTGGTTTCCTTTACCGGACTTTGCTTGGATTCTTGTTAGATGTGTTTTATCGACTGTTTCTTTAAGTTTACACTACCTGCACTCGTTTAATTTCAAGCTTTTCTTGAAACTTGTTTCCTGTACTGGTTTCTATGTTCCACCTGCTATTGTGCTTGTTTCTCATGAGACTCTGAAAAAGGTCTCTGAGCCTATCTCAATAGTTTGCCTCTTCATCTCTATAGCAAATTCGAGTTTAAAAACTCGAAGATTTGGGGGGTTTTCTTTGGCTAATTTGGATTTTATGTTTGGACAAGGGTTCTGCTTTAAAACCTTGAACTCTCAGACTCACTTCGAGTTTATGAGTTGAATTTGAACCTTTTACTTCGTTTGTGATTTTGAAACCCTCTTGCTTGACATGCCTATGTGTTTTATATGAGAACTTCTCTTTCAAATGTTTTGCCAACTTTTAATTGATTTTGAATCCCTTTAATGTTGCTTATTTGATTATTACTGATTTTTTCCTAAATTAAAACTTTCCTTTACCTCTTTTCTGACTCGAGCAAGGCTTTCAATGGGATTCTTTACTGGTTATTTTACTGATTCCCTTTCCTTGTTTTACAAATCAAGTACCACTAGACTTTTACCTTAAATGTCTTCTATGTATTTACCCTTATTTGCCTACCTTGCACGAGATATTTACTTGATTTATTTCCTTAAATAACTTCTGCCCATTACCGTTTGAATTTGGACTCCTTAATTAAAGGGAGTCTAAGGGCTGATTGATTTTAATTAGTACATAGTTCCTTAATTATTACTAAACTATGATTCTTGCCTTATTTGCTACACCAGTTTTCATTTATAAATACTCTACTCTTTCATTAACATAGACATGATTTTAAATCATCACAAATCTCTTCTAAAACTTACACTCTTGCTTCCTGATTGGAATTTGGCTTCCCCAAACCTACTGCTTCTCCCTACTTGTTCTTCTGAACTGGTATGTCCTACTTTTGATTATAGCATCAAATCCAATGTGTTATTTACAAGCTTTTATGCCTATGCCTACATTACTGCTTTGTAGAATTCAATTTTAAAATAAATACTTATGTCTTGCTATCTTTTGTTGCAATGAATCCCTATCCACATGGCCTCTATATGTTTGGGCTGTATTTTAAGACATGGCAACATGCAAAGTTGTTGTCATGGATTAAGACTGGGTCCTTTGGATCCTAGCCTCTTTCAATCCCTTATCCCCCCTAATTCCCTTTCATTGCACTTACACTTACTCCTAGTCCTTAAGTCCTACCCCCCTCTTGTGAGCCTTGCCTTGAGACCTTGAGTTCTCTCTGAACTTGGAAACTTGAGGGCTGGCACTTCCACACTACACTTTAATCTGTTCTACAATAAAATTTGGGGTGCTTATTCCTGAGACACTAAACGCCACAAATGACCATCTCCACAACACCCCTATTTTTGTGGATACTGTACCCCACTACACCTAACCAATCTCAAATGCACCTGAGTCTGATGATAAAGACTCCCTTATCAGGAACTTAGCGACAGAACTCAAAAATTAACCAGCCGAGTTCAGGGCGTGGAAGGTAACAAAGGTATTGAAGGATTAAAGTATGAAAGCCTATGCATTCAGCCAGATGTTGAACTTTCGGAGGGGTACAAACCTCCCAAGTTTGAAATGTTTGATGGGACAGGAGATCCCAGAGTCCACCTGAGGACATATTACGATAAGCTGGTCGGAGTTGGAAGGGATGAGAAGATCCGTATGAAGCTCTTTATGAGAAGCCTGAAGGGAGATGCTTTATCCTGGTACATCAGCCAGGACCCCAAGAAATGGTTGAGCTGGGTGAGCATGGCATCGGATTTCATGGATAGATTCCGATTCAATACGGAGAACGCCAAGAAATTCTGCATTCTACATACAGAATTTGAAGAAGAAGACCACCGAAACATTCTGCGAGTATGCTACTCGTTGGAGGTCAGAAGTTGCAAAGGTCTGGCCAGCCCTAGAGGAAGAGCAAATGAATAGATTCTTCGTCTGGGCTCAGGATCCCCAATATTACAAGAGGTTGATGCTTATCGAGGGTCAAAAGTTCTCCAATATCATCTTGGAGAAAGAATCGAAGAGGGCATTAAGAATGGTATGGTTACAAATCTTGAAGCATTACAGGCCACCAATAAGGCTTGACAGAATGGGGGCACGTCCAAAAAGAAGGATGTAAGTGCTGTAATGGTCGCACAGGGAGCCAAATCACCAACAAAATACCACACTTACCCATCACCTCCACTTACATATCAGCCCATCCCGAATTACCAAGCACCCGCACCCTCCTATCCACCTCCCGTTTACCAATCCTCTCCACCTCTCACATATCAACCTACCTCACCCAGATACTCTCAACCAGCACCTGTTTACCAAGCTTATAACGCTCAAGCCTCTCACTACCAATCACCACCCATCCGTTAAAATTTCCCAAGACCCAGAACAAATTTTGACCTCAAACCTCCCACATAATACACAGCCATCGCTGAACCAATTGACCAGCTATATAAGAGACTTAAAGCTGCTAGTTTTGTCGCTCATATCCCAGCCAAAGCTCCAGAAAATCCCTCCCAGTGGGTCAACCCCAACAAGACCTATGCGTATCATTCCGGTATGAAGGGACACACCCTTGATGAGTGCCGTTCATTAAAGGACAAGATTCAAACCTTGGTCGACAATAAGATCATAGTAGCAAAGGAGCCTGCTCCTAATGTTCGTAACAACCCTATGCCTGACCACAAAGGTGGAGACATTCACATGATCGAGATCGAAGATAATTGGGACCCCAAAGGGTCGATAGGTTTGATTGCTGAGGGGGATGAACCAAAGAAACCGGCGGTTACACTTAACCGAATTGTTGTGTAGAATCTGCCCTCCAGGGATGGTGAAGTAAATATGTCTATACCTCTTGAATTTGAAGCTCCTCCTTCTACAAAGGCACCCGGGCCAATCGAGGTTGAATTTGGAGTTCCAAAGGCACCTGCACCCTTTGAAGTTGCTGTGTTACCACCAAGGGTGCCTATTCATGTGTCAATGTCAGACATAACACCGTTCCACTCAAATGCCATCCCATGGGATTACACTGCTGAAGCTAGGAGGAAAGGAAAGACCAAGACAGGAGAAACAATTGCCACGCAAGGAATGACCAGACCAGGGAGGGTTTACACCCCAGAGCACCTAGCCGAGTCCAGTAAGCAAGCTTCGGGACGGCCTATTGAAATAGGGCCCGACGATCTTTGGAGGAAAATACAGGCTAAGGAGTACTCGGTCAATGAATAGTTGAACAAAACACCAGCACATATATCTATCCTAGATCTTCTACAGAGTTCTGACGCTCACAAGAATGCCCTAATGAAGATACTGAGCGAAGCTTATATGCCCAGTAATATAATCAGGGGTGAAATGGAGAATATGGTGGGGTAAGTGCTGGAGAGCCATAAATTAACCTTCCACGAAGATGAGCTGCCGCCAGAAGGATTGAGCCACAATAAGGCACTGCACATCACCGTCTAATGCGAAGATTATTTCATCACTAGAGTCCTAATCGATGAAGGATCGAGCCTCAACATCTGTCCGCTGATAACTCTCATAATTTTGGGAAAAAGCTTACACGAGATCAAAGATGGGGCTATCAATGTCAAGGCCTTCGATGGGTCCCAGAGATCTACTATTGGAGAAATCAACCTATGCTTACAAATGGGGCCAACATGGTTTGACGTTGACTTCCAAGTAATAGACATCCCGGCATCCTACATTCTGCTGTTAGGACGACCCTGGATACACGCTGCTGGAGCCGTAGCATCGACCCTACATCTGGTGGTAAAGTTTGAATGGAATCACCAAGAGGTGATCATTCATGGCGATGGTAGTAACCCTATATATAGTCGCCAGACCATCCCAATGATCGGAGGCAGAAGGTGAATAGGCGGAGAAACATACCACCACATCGAAAGGGTCAACGCTGTAGATAAGGATAAGTGGTTCGACAACAAGATCGAATGTATCCTGAATTGGTGTGGGTATGAGCCTGGAAAGGGACTTGGTAAAAATCTTCAGGGGATCACTAAGCCCATCAAATGAAAGAAGCATGGTACTATATTTGGCTTAGGGTACGGTTATACTTAGGAAGAATTCCAGAGCTGGTTGCCACCATGGTACGGTCCCTACTATCCATTAGAGCTTCCGATACCTAACCTGAAGCAAACCTTCCAGCCGGCAGATACTATATATGGGTCAGAGGAAGATGTAGCGTTGGCAGCCATGAAGAATTTGTTTCTGGAGGATGATGATATGGATTGCTGTGTTCTTTTCGAGGAGGAAGGGGAGGAAGGCTCTTCCATACAAGCTGTAAACCGAGGAGACCAGATCATCAATTGGTCAATTAGGACCGCCAGGGCCCGGAAGGCTTCGAGGTATCAAGGCTAAACAAAAGCACCATGCATTTCATTTTTTAGCTTACTTTACTAGTTGATTTTCTTTCCGCATTGTATTTAATTTCGAAAAGAGCTCTGATGTTTCAAACAATTATGAATTTAATCAAAGCATTTCAGTTTATCATATATCGCGCTCTTATTATTTTCTCTATCATTTACTCTATTTTTATACAGCATTACTATTACTTACCTTGATGATGAACCAACAATTGTGACTTGCAATGAAATAATGCAACAAAAGGACATAGACTCAGAGGAAGATGAGATACCTGAAGAGGTCTTCAGAGAAGTTAAGAATTTTGAGAATAGACCTAAGTCTAACCTAGAAGAAACTGAGGTCATTAATTTGGGAGATACAGAAAATGTCAAAGAAACTCGCATTAGTGTTCACCTATCGCCATCAGAAAAGGAAGGATATACGGAATTTCTAAAGGAATATGAGGACATATTTTCCTGGTCGTTTGATGATATGACTGGTCTCAGCACGTCCATTGTAGCTCATAAACTGCCAATAGATCCAACATGTCCGCCGATAAAATAGAAGCTCAGAAAATTCAAAACCGACATGAGTTTGAAAATCAAAGAAGAGGTTACTAAGTAGGTCAAAGCCAAAGTTCTCAGGGTAGTGGAATATCTAACGTGGTTAACCTATATCGACCGGTACCAAAGAAGGACGGGAAGGTTAGAATATGTGTCGCTATCGGGATCTTAACCGGGCCAGTCCCAAAAACGACTGCCCCTTGCCAAACATACACATTCTTATCAACAACTGCGCCAAGCATGAATTGCAGTCTTTTGTTGATTGTTTCGGCGGATACCATCAGATATGGATGGACGAGGAAGATGCAAAGACAATGACTTTTATCACGCCATGGGGGATGTATTGTTACAAAATGATGCCGTTTGGGTTGAAGAATGCTGGCGCCACCTATATGAGAGACATGACTACTATCTTTCACGACATGATACATGAGGAGATTGAGGTGTATGTGGATGAAGTCATCGTCAAATCCAAGAAAGCCACCGATAGTACGGAAGATCTGAGAAAGTTCTTCAACAGACTGAGAAGGTACAATCTGAAACTGAATCCCGCCATTTGTGCATTCGGGGTCCCTGCTGGAAAATTACTGGGTTTCATTGTGAGTCATCGAGGAATAAAATTGGACCCATCAAAAGTCAAAGTAATCCAAGAATTTCCACCGCCAAAGAACAAGAAGGACGTGATGCGTTTCTTGGGAAGACTCAACTATATCTGCCGATTCATAGCTCAGTCCACGGTCATTTGTGAACCCATCCTAAAAATGCTAAAGAAAGACGCTGCTACTAAATGGACTGACGATTGTCAGAAAGCCTTCGACAGAATCAAGGAATACCTGTCAACGCCACCAGTCTTGGTTCCGCTCGAGCCAGGGAGGCCTCTATTGCTTTATCTCGCGGTTTTGGATGGAGCATTTGGTTGTGTTCTGGGACAACACGATGAAACGGGGAGGAAGGAGCAAGCCGTCTACTATCTCAGTAAGAAGTTCACCCCGTACGAGGCCTGATATTCTTTATTGGAGTGCACCGTTTATGCTCTGACTTGTGTAGCTCAAAAATTGAGGCATTATTTATGTGCCTACACTACTTATCTCATATCCAGGATGGACCCGCTGAAGTATATATTCCAGAAGCCCACGCCTACTGGCAAGCTCGCCAAGTGGAAAATCTTGCTGAGTGAATTCAACATTATTTACGTGACTCAAAAAGCAATCAAGGGTCAAGCCATAGCAGATCACATTGTCGAGAATCCCGTCGGCGGAGAATACGAACCCTTGAAAACGTATTTTCCCAATGAAGAAGTGTCCTTTGTAGGAGAAGATATTGCAGAATCTTACGATGGTTGGAGGTTGTTTTTTAACGGAGCCCCAAATTTCAAAGGAGTTGGCATAGGAGCAGTCCTAGTATCAGAAACCAGCCAGCATTACTCGGTATCTGCCAAGCTCAGGTTCCCTTGCACAAATTATATGACTGAATACGAAGCTTGCATCCTAGAGCTCAAGATGGCCATTGACATGAACATTCAGGAGTTGCTGGTAATCGGGGATTCAGACTTGCTCATACATCAAGTTCGAGAAGAGTGGGCAACCAAGAACTCTAAGATACTACCCTACTTGCATCACATACAGGAGTTAAGGAAACGATTCACAAAGACGGAATTTCAGCATGTCCCCAGGGCCCAGAACGAGTTCGCTGACGCATTGGCTACTCTATCATCCATGATCCAACATCCATATACGAATTTCATTGATCCCATCCCAGTAAAGATTTATGATCATCCAGCTTATTGTGCTCATGTTGAGGAAGAAGCGGACAGAAAACACTGGTTCCATGACATCAAGGAGTACTTGACAACAGGAGAATATCCAGAACTTGCCAACGCTACTCAGAAGCGCACACTTCGAAGATTATCCAACAACTTCTTTCACAGTGGGGGAATCCTGTATAGGAGGACTCCCGATTTGGGTTTACTGAGATGTGTCAAAGCAAAAGAAGCCTTCAGACTATTGGATGAAGTGCATGCAGGGACTTGTGGGTCGCACATAAATGGTTTTGTCTTAGCAAAGAAGATACTCCGAGCACAGTATTTTTGGATGACTATGGAAACAGACTGTATCCAGTGTGTTCGCAAGTGCCATCGCTGTCTGATACATGCAGATATGATAAAGGTGCCTCCAAACGAGCTTACTGTGACAAGCTCACCATGGCCATTCGCCGCTGGGGAATGGACGTCATTGGACCTATCGAGCCTGCCACATTAAACGGGCACTAGGTTTATCCTGGTGGCAATTGATTATTTTACTAAATGGGTTGAATCAGCGTCATACAAGGCAGTGACTAAGAAAGCTATGGCAGATTTTGTCCGTGACCGTATTGTTTGCCGATTCAAAATTTCGGAATCAATCATCACTGATAATAGTTCCAATCTCAACAGCGATTTGATGAAAATAATGTGTGAGGCATTTAAGATCAAACACAAGAATTCTACAGCTTACAGGCCTCAGATGAATGGAGCTGTAGAAGCAGCCAACAAGAATATCAAGAAGATACTAAGGAAGATGGTCAAAAGTCACAAACAATGACATGAGAAGTTATCATTCACCTTACTAGGATACCGCACCACGGTCCGCACATTGACAGGAGCAACTCCCTACATGCTGGTTTATGGTACAGAGGCGGTCAACCCCGCCGAGGTAGAAATTCCTTCCTTGAGGATCATACAAGAAGTAGAGTTGGACGACGTAGAATGGGTAAAAGGTCGCTACGAGCAGTTAGCCCTTATAGATGGAAAAAGGATGAATGCAGTTTGCCATGGTCAACTTTATTAGAGCAGAATGTCCAGAGCCTTCAATAAAAGAGTTAAGCAAAGGAAGTTTATACAGGGGCAGCTGGTGTTGAAGAAGATATTCCCACATCAAGATGAAGCCAAGGGGAAATTCTCTCCCAACTGGCAAGGTCCGTACATGGTTCACCGGGTTCTAACTGGAGGAGCCCTTATTCTTGCAGAAATGGACGGAGAAGTTTGGCTAAAGCCGATCAAGTCAGATGCAGTGAAACGATACTATGTGTAATAAATTATGATTTCCTTTATGATGTAATTTGAACTATGCCTGACTTGATTCCCGTTTAAGAGGGGATACATAGGCAGCCCTAGGTTCGATCACAATTTAATAAAAATTTCATTTTTCCCCGCTATTGGAACTGGGGCAGAATTTTGAGGAGGACCCTCAAAATTCCGAAGTTAGTTTCAGCCACTCGTCGCCAGGAGTGCGACCTCAGTAAACTGGGGTAGAATTTTGAGGAGGACCCTCAAAATTCTGAAGTGATTCTTCAATCATTCAGTGCAGTCGCCATAAGTGCCAGCCCAGTAAAATGGGACAGAATTTTGAGGAGGACCCTCAAAATTCTGGAGCAAGAAAGGTTGCAATATATTGAACCATGTCGCAGTCGTTGGTCCATCTAAAAGAAAACTAGTTTTTCTACTTACGTTATGTTTACTAAATCATGCATAATCATTGTTTGAATTGCTGCTGTTTAGCAATGCTACCCCAATGATACGCAACGCCGGAAGCCAAGGAAAAATGAACTAACCTTTCCCCCTTACAAAACTCACAATTTTTCTTTGGATGTAGGCACTCGACTTACAAAATCGTCAGGTATATTCACATACGCATACTCTTGCAAGAATGCAACTCTTCTTAGAATCATCACTTATCCGCAATCGCTACCCGCACATAACCTTCCTGTAAGTCATGACATCGTGATCGGCAATCAACTAAGAAATCTCACTTCTATCTATCCTTTTATTTTCTTGCATTGCATAAGGCTATCCTTTCTGCCTTCTGAGTTTAAGCGTTGTCTCCATCTGTATTATCTGCATTGCATAAGGCTACCTTTCTGCTTTCCGAGACTAAGCGTTGTCTCCATATGCATTGCATAAGGCTACATTTCTGCCTTCCGAGACTAAGCACTGTATCTGCATTTTTGCATTGCATAAGGCTACCTTTCTACCTTCCGAGACTAAGCATTGTCTCCATCTTGCATTATCTGCATAAGGCTACCTTTCTGCCTTCCGAGGTTAAGCTCTATCTCCACTTGCATGGCTCAAATACCGCCACTTTATCTTTCTCGCATGGCTAAAATATCGCCACCTCATATCTTGCAATCAGATGAAATATCGCCAAACTTTATTTAAATTCTACATCGGCTGAAAGATCGCCAGTTCATCTCCATCATCATCTATACTTGTGCTTTTTGTCGGCTGAAATATCGCCATTATACTTTTTACGTCCGCTGAAACATCACTATTTGACTTTTTACATCGGCTGAAACAACGCTTATTTGATTTAAATTTCTGTCGGCTGAAATATCGCCATTTACGCTCTTTGCATTGGTTGAAATATCGCCATTTACGCTTTGCATCGGCTGAAATACCGCCAAATCTTGCATTTTATGGGCTGAAATATCGCCAAACTGTCCGAAGGCGTCATTGTTTGGAAGCATCATCCTTTATAGCCCGAGAACACCATGCCATGGCCCGAGGACCCACTTTATATCCTGCACATCATCATTCAAAGGCATCATGGTTCGGAGGCACCATTATCATAGCCCGAGAAGATAATTTCATAGCCTGCGAATCCTTTAATTTTGCACTTCATGGCCCAGAACATCATGGTCCGAGGATGTCATCCTAACCGTCCAAGGATAGCATCCATGGTCCAACGGGAACTTGCATCATGTTTAAGTTTATGCACAATATACGCCAGTATTGCTTACTTGCAGGTACACCAGCTAGCAACATCCAACTCATCAGGAGCAGTCCCACTCCAGTTCCCACAATCGATCAAGCTTCAAACACCTCTTGCCCCCTAAACATCGTGCCCATATCTTTCAAATCACCATCGGCATGTTCCGTCACTAGTTCCTGAATAACATACAGCCAAATTCCTGTAAAACCAGGGATATGTAGGCAGCTCAGAAATCGGAGCTCGGTCAAACTCTTCTCAAATCGTCGCTTCCGGTCAAAATTGGCCATTATATCTTTACCCTACAACTCTTTCATCCTTTACGGGTAAAGAGGGGCAACTGTTGATACCCAATTTTTCCCTAAGTATTTTTATACCCAAAATACTTCCAAAATAACATATTGGTGCATATATAAGCACACCCAAGAGTTTTGGCCTTTTTAAATGATTTTTAAACGAATTTATTGCCTAATTTAATACAACAAAATCCAATAATTATTCCCAAAATTATCATTCTTGGTGAATAATTTATTCTATTCTTACATTTACCCCAAAATATAATTAAGGTAATTTTTGCATATTTTTTACATGTTCATTCGGTATTTTTAAAGCTAAATTGCATATTGTTGCAATTATAGACTATCTCGTAATTTATGGCATTTTATGTTTTTAAAATTAATCCCAGCATTTTTTAAAAAATATTTATATAATATTCATTTACCCAATATTCTTAATCCGCTTTTTAAAATCGTATTACTATTTTATAAAAATTTTAAAAGGAAAATTGGCTCTTTACGACCTAGCCCCAATTACATTTCAATTATAGCCAAATTGGCACCCCTATTCAACCCAATTCAGCCCCAAAATTGAGCCCAAATCACCCCAGCCCAATTTCATCCTAACCCGACCCAGTACCCATTTCGCCCAGACCCCTTTCCTTTTTTAATTCCAAACGACCTCTTGCCCTACCTCATTATTCACCAAACGCCGCCCTTGAATCCCCCTCTTCTCTCAACCCTCACAACTCACCTCAAACCCTAGCCCCCGCACCTCGTAGAAACTCTAATCCATGGCTCCCCAGACTCATAGGAGGCCTACATCGGCCTCCCATGGCTTCTATGTGCTCATCTTTGGGGTCCTATGACCAGACCTTGAAGGGGTCTCGACCAAGCCTTTGCTCGATGGCTGTTCTCCGATCATCTTCAACCTCTATCCGGCCATCCATGGCCATTCGAGTTCGATCTTTGATTGTCCTGATCATATCAGAAGTTTTCAAAGCCTTTCCCATCTCCTGGGTTTCTTTTGAAACCCTAGCTCTAAAGTTCATTCGATTTATTGTTAGATCTGCTCCAGATCTATGTGTGTTTGAACATTCTGAGCATGTTTCTCGAAGTTTCCCAAATTTTTGCTTTGAAAACTCTTTGTTCTTTAACTATGGTTTATGTTAAGTTATTTCGAATCTCCTCCCTTGTTCTCGGCATATTTTTGTACTTTGCTGGTTTGTTTCCCTTATCTGAGTAAGCATGTTGGAAAACCCTAATTTTGTGATTTTTGTTTGAGTCTGTTTGTTAAGGTTCGATCCATGCGCTTATCATCTCTAGGTTTATTTGATGTTAGAAACCCTAATTTTGGGGATTTACTTGAGTTCCTCAGCCTATCAGCTTGGTTTATTGATTTTATGAAATTCCTTGCCTTTTCACCTGTTTGTCATCTCTAAACTCAACTGATTTGAAAACCATAGTCATTTTGGGAGGCTATTCGAGTCCTGTGGGGTTGTTTGTGCAGCTTGCGTGTTTGAAATGATTCAACTTGTTTCCTTGTTTCAACATTTCTTTTCTCTATATGTTCTACGTTTGTGCCACCTGACAAACTCGATTATGATTCTCACTCGACTCTTTGCATGTTTTCGATTCCTTCTTTCTCTATTATACACTGAAGCCTAACTAGCATGTTTTGAATGTCTGCTCTATGCTATTGTTGTATGATGTTTCTTTTGCCATAGCTTGGCCTCACATGTCTGCTATTTGTGCATGCATTATATACTGAGTTCCTCCTATGATTTATTTTTTTAACTTGAAATTGATTTCAAAAACTTTTCCTTCCCTGAGATCCTGATTTTACTAGCCTATCAAAGTTTAATTAATTCTTTTTCTTTGATTGGCCTCACTGAATCTTTCCAAAAATAACTTCAAATCCTGTACTTAGACTTAATTGCCTATTGTATGACTTTACTGTTTCTTTTATGGCAACGACCATTCTTCTTACAAGATTGATTCTCCTTTCCTTATTTGGATTGTGTTAGTATACGTTTGAATAAGAATCCCCTGATTAAAGGGGATTCTTATGCTAATTGATTCTAATTTGAGAGCATGCCCATTTTTGTGTTAGATTTGTACTTATTACCTTACTCTACTCATTTTCAAAAAGCTATAAATACACTCCTCCCTTTCCCTTGAACACACGAACACATACAAACAATCTGAGTTCAAAATACTCTCTTACACTTAAAAACTCTCTCTCTCTATCTGCTACTTGTGCTGCTGTGGATTCTTGCTTGCTCTACTTTTCTGCACTTTGTTTCTCTACTGGTATGTCCTAGATAATTTACATTTCTCAACAACAACTTATTTTTATTCCTGTCTACTTCTGTTCATGTTTTCTTTAGTTAACATATGTTTCTAGCATGCTGTAACATGTCCCTTTCCCTTGTAATTTAATGTCTAATTTACATGTGCATCATGTCAGTTATTTGTTATCTATTTGATACTTTATGAATCCCAAACCCTCATATCCCCTTTATATGCTTTAAGTTGTGGTTTAGAAACATGGCAATGTCTGAAATAATTGTCCATGGATATGAACTGGGCCCTTTGGGGCCCTAAGCTTGTCAATTTCCCATCCCCATTCCCTCATTGTATGTGTTGAGTAACAGCCTTGGCCTGCCAGTATTTCTGATTATTGTTCACGCCATGGCTTGACCTCCAGTAGGTCTTTACTCCCTAAATGTTTGATCAATAGGTTTGGTCACTGTGCCAGTCTATTTTGTGGCTCGGCATGACCACCAGCCTGTCTAGGTAGCCCTTACCCCTTCTACTACACTTACACTCATTCTTAGAACTTAAGTTCTGCCCCTCTTATGTGAGCCTTGACTTGGGACCCTGGAGCTCCCTTTGAACCTGGACACTTAAGGGCTGGCCTTTCCACACTGCACAACTCAATTCCTGTTCAACATCTTGGGTGTATGCACTGCCTGGGGTTCCTGAAATCCCTTGGATCTCTGAAACACCCTAGATGAGAGAAGGCTTGGAAATCTGGATATCGGAAGTGGCTCAATCTCATATTATTAGGCCTCAAGTCTGGATTAGGCTGCTCAGATGTAGCTGAGGATTTATGATGTATTTTTAATTCCAGTTTATTTATTTTGGGCTATAATAACTTGTATAAACTCGGGGAACTTAGTAAAAAAGGGGGATGGGATTTAATTTTTATGCATCAAGGGTAGAAATCCTGCCTATAGAAGTTTGTTATGATTTCTGCAAATATACATAGAAATCATGCCCATAGGCTAACCTTTATTTCTGCAAACACACCTAGAAATCATTCTTATAGGGTAACTTTAATTTCTGTAAATACACCTAGAAATCATGTCTGTAGGATAACTCTTAATTCCTGCAAATACACCTAGAAATCCTGCCTATATGCTAACTTTTAACTTCTGCAAACTCACATCTAGAAATCATGCCTATAGGATTCATTCATAATTTTTGCATCTCCGCGCATAGATATCCTGCCTATAGGTCATAATATTACTGTATCCTTCATTGTTCGGAGGCACCATCTTCATGGCCCGAGAACATCATGTCATGGCCTGAGGATCTTTTTCAATCTTTTGCATATCATTACTCAAAGGCATCATGGTTCAGAGGCACCATCCTCATAGCCCGAGAACATCATTTCATGGAAAATACTGCATCAAACAATCCATGCCCCAGGACATCATGGTCTGAGGACGTCATTGCTAACCGTCCAAAGACAAAATTCATAGTCCAACGGGAACTTACATCATGTTTAAATTACACAATATATGCTTGTATCATTTATTTTGCAGGCAAACCGACAAGCAATGGCTATACCTACAAAAGCGATCTCGCTCTAGTTTTCCCAGCCATATCAAACCCCACAATTCTCGTAAGTCGCTTATTCGTCCAACCCTAGATGCTTCGTCTGCTCTTGAGATGACATCATCGGTATACTTCGCCGATGAATCCTGAACTACATATCGCCTGATTCCCATAAAACCAGTGACATGTAGGCAACTTAGAAACCAGGGTGAGGCTTAAAACTCTTCAAACCATTTCGCTCGGTCAAAATTGGCCATCATATCTTTACCCGACAACTCTTTCACTCTTCCCGCCCAAAAAAGGGCAGCCATTGATACCCAATTTTTCCCCAAAATATTTTTAAATTGCATATATACCTTCAAAACTATGCATTAATAGAAATTGGTATTTTTCTATAATTAATATAGCATTTTATTCATAAAAAATTATTACAAAATAGAATTAAAAATAATTTCAAAAGCATCTCTTGACTTAGTTTATTATTTATGGTCCTATTTAAACCAAATTATCTCATCATTAGCCAAATCGATACCTTTTTTCTATAATTGCAATAACTTTACAATTATTGCCCAATCATATAATTTTATACTATTATTTTTATCGAAAATTAACCATTTGTATTTTAAATACTAAGTAATCATTTCTAATTATTTCCATGCATAAATTTCATTTTATACAATTATCAGCTATTTTTATAAATGGTTTTATTTAATTTAATTGTGTATTTAACTAATAGACATTTCCATTTTCAATTATAGCCTAATTGAATCGGATCCCAACTCAATTAAATTAGCCCAAAGACCCAGGCCCAAATTTAAATCCTACACGACCCTATCCCTGGTCCAATCTGGATCGTTTATCAGTTCTAACCAACGGTCTAGATCACCCCTATCCATAATTAACCTAAACTACCCCCTTCCCAAACCCCTCATTTCTCTCTTGACCTTGCCGACACTCATCTCCATCCTCTCTCGAATTCTCTAGAGTCTCTCGGAACCTAACCCTAAATTTCACCTCACTATCACTCTCCACCGTCAACCATGGTTTTTCTTCACCATCCTCAGGCCTCTCATACTCTCTCAAGCCAGTATTCATGTTGTCTTTAAGGCATTCAAGGGACAAGGGTCAATCCACTCACACCTTGGCCTGTTCTTGCCTGTTTCGGGTCACCATGGCTCGATTTTGAGTAAGATCTTTCTGTTTTTGCCTAAACCTATGGGTTTCTAAGCCGATAACTTCACCTCTGCGTTATCTTTTAAAAAAAACTACTTTCATCTCTTGAACTTCTCAGATCTGTACAAATATGAGATAAATCGAACTATGTTTGCTTACTTTTATGAAAAACCGTATGATTTCCAAGTGTCTTTTCATTCCTTCTTAAATAGGGTTTCCTGAAAATTTTTGCTTCAAAACGTTTTATGATTTTAAGTGCTTATTCTCTGATTCTTAAGTTGTTTAATCAATTATATTGAGTTTTTCTTCAACCCTAACTAGTATGTGTTAAAACGCATAATTTGTTTTACATTGTGTTTGGATTCTGAGTCGATGTGTGTTATTTGATACATAGGTCTATTTTGTACTTGGATTAATATGATTTCTCCTTCATTAAAGTGAATGTCTTATGATTTTTATCCTAGTATGCTTCTATTAGGGTTTCAGATTCATATCTGGATTTATTTTATGTGTTTATTGTCGACGCCCCCCTTTTTCCCCCCTTCTTTAAAAAAGAAAGAAATCGGGTTTACAACATTATGGACAAAACAACTCTTATTCCCTTTTAAGGAATCGGGTTATGGAATTTGAAGAGTCACCGTCTAATGATTATAGTGCATTAGGACACTTTAAAGAGAAGAAGCGATTTTGAAAGAAAACCAGAGTTCGGGTAAGGACTTGAGATTATCTCGAGGGGAAAGTGTTAGGCACCCCTCAAGATCCACTAGTGTGGTTCCCGGCCATGCTTTAATTCTGACATTAAAAGAAATGGAACACGTAAGGTTTGCACACAGCAATTACAGATAAGTTTGAAAGTTTTAGGAAAAAAATGACATAAATGATTAAAAGAAGGATTAATTGGAAGGAAACATAATTTTAAGAAAAACATTATACACAAATAAAGAAAAGGAAAGGGGTCCTAGGTTTAAATACAATATGGATCACATCAATGCAATACCCAGCAATCACTCCTCAAAAGAGGGGTCGCACGAGATATTAGCGTACTAGTCATCATATCCATATTCTACCCTTTCCACCCCGTTAAGGTATTTAAACGTGGGGAATGGTCACGAGTGCTTATTGCGTGCTATTACCGGTCCCGTCCTATAAGTCCCAGAGGGTGTTTAGGACCGCTATTCCTATAAGGCGAGGACTAGGTTGAACCCTTAGGTTTAAAAGGTCAAAACACTAGGCGACATACAAAAAAAAAAAAATAGGACTTCATGCAAGGGATCATATAAAGGCACGTAAAAGGCTCAAGTATCCCTCCACAGATAGACATATAATTAGCACGTCTCAATCACATTTAAGGTCTAAGGAAATGAGACTTAAAAAAAACTGGAATGTTCGAAAATATATTAAGATAAGAGCTGAAGGGTTTAAACAGAATTCGCAGAAAGGAGTTGGACGCAAACTTTCAGAACTTGGGAAAAAGGCAGGAGATACGTAACAGTTTAGAAATCGGAGAAAACATTTTAAACATACTCAAAAATATACGATAGGGCATAGCAGGTATAGTATTCTGTTATGAAAATAATTTCGGACAGAAGAGGTAGGAAAACGTTTAGCACAGATGTAAAACCATTCAGAAGTGTAAAGTTGAAAGCATATAAGTATATTAGTTTTTGAACTATAGTTTTGGAAAATTACAGAAGACATAGTGTCCTGGTGAGTTTTAGGAAAAACAGTAACACAATTCTGGAAAAAGTAACTAAATAGAAAGTATTTGCACAGATATGATTATTTAGAAAATAGGACAGAAGTTTAGTAAGAAAACCAAGAGGGTCTTAGAGAAAGGAAACAAATTCGGATAGTCAAAAAGTGTGGAATGGTTTAAACACGATTGAGATGGTTAATCGATTTTATCCGGCCTAAGTCTTGCCTAGGCGCTGTTTAATCATAAAAGAAAGTGGACGTGCATACTTGTTTTCAAATTTTTTTTTTTTAAAAGAAACTTGTTAACCAGACTTATGTCTGTTAAACGAAATTAGTGAGGCATTCAACAGTTGCAAATATAGCCCTACATACATGATATCTAATGCACACAAAGGTCCTAAAATATGGTATCTAAATGCAATGGTAGTCTTGTTAATTATTAACTGGTTGTGGTTAAATAGCGAGCTGATAGTAAATGAGCTTAAAGACATGATCTTTAGTCATATGAGATGTATGCCCCTAGACATGGTTTCTATTGCACAAGTAGATAAGTAAAATCCTATAGACATGTTTTCTACCCATTACATAAAGCTAAGCATGCATAATCCCACCCAATTTTACGATAAACCCCATTATTAATTACAAGTTATTATAGACCAATGTGATTAAATTACAGTAGTGAAGAGTAAAAATAAGAAGTTAATCTATAGGGAGCCTTTAGCCAGGCCCAAATCTCCAACCTCACTTCTTTAGAGTTTCACAGCCTTTACCAAGGGTTTGGGTGCGGCAAAGCCCCTGAGGGCCCATTGGGGCCCTTGGCCAATACCAGGCACCCAAAATAAATTAACAAGACAAGTGCAAGTGTGGAATTACCATCCTTGTGCATCAAAGTTCAGTGGGTACTCAAGGTACCCAAAGCAATGCTTACACTAAG